>JACTOM010000897.1:525547-576019 GCA_015832385.1 Elymnias hypermnestra | reverse complement strand
GCTAATATTATAGATGTAATGCTCATCAGTGAGCCGGCCTGGAGAGCGGTTGCCTCCTTTTGCGAGACTGTCATCTGGCTTAAGGAGGCACGACAAAGGGAGAGGGTGAATGCCGCTGAGACACTCCGGCCCAGACGAAGGGGAGTAGGAAACAGGAGGCGGAGGTTCATGCAACTCCTCCCCCTGTAGAATATCTGTGAGCCGAATTCAACCGAGGGGTCAGAGAGGAATGCCTCAACGAGCCTCTGGCTCCCCACTCATGGTTGACGACGGTCCCGCTAGGTTTTAGTGGGTATTGCGAGTTCTTCCCCCTCGCCGAGTCCCACACTCCCGACCCCACAGTCGGGGTGCGTAAATGCATTTCCCAGCGTCAAAAAAAAAAAGCCTTAAATAGAATAACTTTAACCTCTTTACTACATCGGGCAAATCTGGGCACCAGCATATTGCATCGCACCGCCAGGGCTCTACGCTCTCGTTCGATGTCCTTATTATCCTTAAGGTCCTCGGTAACAACATGACCTAAGTATTTAAATTCGACAACTTTCTTTAGCCTTTCGCCATTCAGTTTTAATTGTCGAAGTCACATTTCTTACCCGGGGCCTTAAAGACCATAAAGACACTTTTCTTTACGTTATAAACAAGGCCGTGACTGGCTACATATGCCTCACAGTACTCTAGCATCTCTCTGATCGACCCTGCAGTTAAGACCACAAAAGACACATACGTATTCACACAAATCATGTAATAACTAACATATCTGTTATTTGCTACTTTACAAGTAAAATAACAACTAACAAAAATAACTTAAATCCGAAAAATAGAGTGAGCGTGTATTATTATTAAAGAAGCAGTGTGATAAAGAGTATATTTGTTAAATATGGTCACTTTTATTTGATTTATATCAAGATAATTGAGTAGCAGGGTAAATAATAAGCTATTAATAACGTATTTCTTAGGTACTAGATTATATGCCGTACATGTTTTCTAGATGTTATAATAATAATCTACATGTAAGAACATAAAATAGTTATGATTTATCAAAAAAAAAACCTATGAAATTATATTCAATTCAATACCAAATAACTTTTGAAGAACAAATAACTTGATAACATGTAGAAAGAAAAAGCATTAATTCAATGATGGTGTAACAAACAGCATTATCATAAACAGTGGTCCATTCTGGCAGAGCCCCGCATGCCAGAATAAAACTAGCCTATTTCTGGGGTCGACCGGTCCCAGGGGGTACACATCTTTGTTTTTTTCTCCGATAGGCATAGTATGGTACACGGGTATGCGATCCCCTCTCCCCGAGCTATTACTGAATCTTCTCAAGTCTTCAGAGTCAGTAATATCCTACTACCTTATATTTTCCTTTCTCTTCCTTGCAAAATTCCCATCTTTTTCCCGTTCCCCCCATTTATTCCATTTTCCTACCCACTTCCTTCCAGTCCAAGGTGTACCGTGCCGAGGGACTCATGGCTAGGGGCATTTGCCTAGTCGCAAGCGGTGGCTCGAGGTATTCATATAACCTTCATTTAAACGATCTTTTAAATGATTGTTAAGAGTCCATAATTGTTTTTCGTTGTTATATAAGGGGCAATCGATTAGTGGATGTGGAACAGTTAGGTCTAACCCACACTTGCCTTTGTTTTTGTCACCTTTCGTAATAATGTGGATATGTGTCACATTTGTGTGTCCAATCCGCTTTAATTTTGTTAAAATAAAAGTTGCATATCACTTAGTTTTCAATTACTTCCTCTCAGATTGTTATATACTTAAATTCATAATGTAATCAATATACAGATTTTACTTTGCAACGAATTTATTTATAACTAATACATCTTTGAATCTTGGGAATCATTGGTATCCTTGGAATATGAGCTAACTCACCAGTCGCAGGCCGAGTTATAAGGGTCGCCACAATTTTCGTCGCATTTTTTAAATCGTTATATCTTTTGAATATAATGTCATATTTTATTAATTTAAAAAGTTCTTTACAGATATTGAATCGGTCTTTAATAAATCATTGAATAGAGTAAGGATTAATACAGAGGTATGAATAACATGGTAGCTGGACATATGGTATATCGGAGTTTTTTTTTTGTTCTATCTAAAAGAAGACGTTGTGATTAAAATCGAGAAAGGTATGCTTAGATGGTTTGGGCATGTAGAGAGAATGAATGAAACGAGACTTACAAAAAGGATTTATGAGTCAAGAGTGAATGCGAAAGTTGGAGGGGGAAGACCAAGGCGAACGTTCCTGGACCAAATCCAGGACATTTTAAATAACGGCCAGGTCAAGAGTACTCTAAACCGACGAACTTGTATGAAAGATTTAATGAGATTGAAAGAAGCGAAGGAGATATGCNGGAATAGAGAGTGCACTTGTGTACTATGCCTGCCAATCAGCAATGGAGCAGCGTGGTGGGTCTATGCTCTAAAAACCCTCGCCCCTCGTAGTGAGGAGGCCTGTGCCCAGCTGTGGGACGTTAAAAGGGCTGCTACTTACTACTTACTTACTGGGTTATAATAATGCTTTTTTTTAGAAAGTAATATAGTCTATATCTCTCAGTGAAAATGTAGTGCTAGTCTCTCAGTGCTTTCTAATAGTGAAAACATTTTTGAATCGGTCCAGTAGATTTTGTGTGAAAACTACAAACATACATACATACAAAACACAAATATTTTGAAATAGTTAAGGATATATTAGATTTACGTTCCATAGTATCTAGTGTAGAGCAGACATTTATAAGCATTAGTGTCAATAAAACATTTGTAGAAATATGTCGCCATTAGCGTCGTAACCAACGGCGATGATCAAAGCATTCCAGCAAACTGAGCGTTATAAAGCAATATGTCTTGGAGGGTATTCTATAAATTTTGTCCTACGTTTTATTCGACAGAAAGCATGACGCGGTGTTCAATCACAAATTCCTTAACGGTAAAATCTTATTTAGATATCTGATGTTTCGAAATTCTTCAGTGGTATCTTTTTAACGGCTCTGGATTATAGTCCTTTATTAGCTGGTGTGTTGTTTCTTTTAATGCTGGAAAATCCTCATGGATACCTGGAATTCTCGGGAGGGTATGCCGGACTCATACCGACTAAAACCCAGCGGTGCTCCTACATCACTCGAAGACAGGGTCACGAGAGCGCGACTGACAGACATTCGCAACCCCATCAACGACGTCCCTGTTTAGGCCCAACTCGGTCAATGACCAAAACTTACTCCGAAGGTGGATTGCCTGGGGCCACCTGGTAAGCCACCAACCATCTCGCAGGACCTCTCTTTGTTGGGCAACGGACCCCGCTTCCTTTACCCAAAGGTCACCATTTTTGACGGCGATCGTGGGCCTCTCGCCTCCTTCTCGGCCTTCTCCTGCAAACGGTCGAAGTGGTCACGTTAGCCTCCCTGAACCGTTTCGCCGTCTCCTTCCGCGTCATGACATCCGCGCAGAAGGAGAGCATAGCATACCAAGCTCTTTCGCTGCTCACCATCATTCTAATGACGGTTGGTAGTGAGAGATCCACACCGTTAACCGCCACGAGCGCGGCACGCTGAACAGTCCAAGCTGGGCACGCCTCAAGCGTGTGTGTTGTGTCAACGGCGCAGCCACACTCGTGGCACACCTCGGTAAGTTCATGGTTCGAGTACAATTTCTTCTAATTACATTAAAATTCTTCTAAAAAATACGATTTTTTAATATAATTTTTGCATTTTTAACCACATTTTTTCACTACTTACATTTGTATGCTTACGTTGCGGTGGCCCTGGTTTAGTAGATAGCATGTCGGGCTACAGTTTATGAGATTTTGTGTTCTAGACCCGAGTCTGCCCAAATCAAAATAGATATTGGTCTTTCTGTTAATAAATTCTTAGGATTTACCTGTTGTATAGTTGGCGATTTACTTCATTCTTAGATAATAGAGCTCGTGTGTCCGGTGCAGGGTTGCCATTCGAGCACATTAGAGCCCCAACATCCATCGGCCGACTGTGTGCCCCACCCATTGCCACTTCAGCTTCGCGATTCTGAGAGCTATGTCGTTGACTGTGGTTTTGCTACCGATCTCCTCATTTCTGATTTAATCGCGTAGAGAAACTACGACCACAACCTTCTCCATCGCCCACTGAATGACTCAGACTTTTCGAATGAAGTGAATAGTCACAGATTCAAAGATTTTGGTCTTCAGGCACTAAGGGATATTGGACGAAAAGATCTTCCGTAGTTTCACGAACGCTGCTCTACCAAGTTGGATTCGGCATTGACCTCCTTGTCGAAATTTGACTTACCTTATGTGTCCCAGATATTTATCACGTCTACAACTTGAGTGCTGAGTTCTCAACGATGCTTGGGTGGAGCGGACAATGAACATTTAATATAACTTTCACTTTATCCTCGTTTACACGTTGTAAAGCTCTGCTGAGGTCGTCGAGCATTGTACTGAGATCTTCCAAAGTTTCTGCCATAATAACTACGTCGTCGGCAAACCGTAGATGAATGATGTACTCGCTATAGATGTTAAAACCCAGTCCGTTCCACTACATAAGCTTAAAGAAGTCTTCAAAATAGTAAAGAGCTTCGAGGAGATAACATCTCCCTGTCGTACTCCACACTGCAGTTGGATAGACTCTGTGTTTTTGTCCTGCATACGGATTCATATGGTAGCGTTTTCGTACAAGTACTTCAACACGTGGTGGCCAATTCGACATCTCTGCAAAGATCTTAACACTGCCCATGTTTCCACCGAATCGAAGGCTATCTCATAGTTCATGAAGGCCAAGCAAAGTGGACTATTATACTAAGAGATTACAGAACAAAGTAGGTTAGGGGAAGATTATTATTGAAAGGAAACGAGTGGAAGATGTGAAAGAGTTTGTATGCTTGAGATCTAAATTTACAAAAGATGTGAAAGTGTTGTTGAAAGGAGAGTGAATGCAGGGAATATTGTAAATGGTGCTCTGCACGCCTTTATGAATAGTCAGATGGTGTCTCAAAGGGCTAGACTGGCAGTGCATGCTGGAGTGTTGGTGCCAACACATATGTATGGTATTGAAAGTTGGGTGTGGCAGAAGAATCACAAAAGTAAAATAATTGCGGTAGAGATGAGAGCGTTGAAAAGTATAAGTGGATTGAAACAGTGACGTAGTAAGAAATAGTGTGATGAGAAAACGTTGTGGTATAAAAGATGTAGTGAGGAAGAGTGAATGGGAAAGTTGGAAGGTGCAGACCAAGGCGAACGTTCCTGGATCAAATCCAGGATGTTTTAAATAAGTGCCAGTTAGTACCCTACCCCCATGAGAATGAGGCGTGATGCTATATATGTATGTAAGATTATTATGGCCCATTAAAGCATTAAACCCAACAACGCTAGATGTGGCTTAGCCTCAAGGGCGGCATCAGGTAAAAGTTTCTACGGAAAGCCTGGTGCCACTATACATGTGCAGAGTAGGGCAATCGTGGGGTTTTAGTGGGCATATTTTTTTTAAATATAAATAAATGTAAATTAATATCATTTACAAGGAAAAAGCATATTATTAATTTTAACTACNAAAAAAAAAAAAAAAAACGCAGTTTGTGAGGATGCATGAATATTTTATGTATTACTTGAATGTATTTGGATGAAATTTTATATTATGTATTTTAAAATCTTTTGTCTGTGTGTTTTTGGTTTGTAGAATTAACAACGAAGCGGTGGTAGATTTCTTACCAACGGGCAGACTACTGATGATTTAAAAGTGCTTTTGAACCTACTTCGTCGTTGTTGTCGTCGCTTCAACCGATAGACGTCCACTGCTGGACATAGTTCTCACGTAATGACGTCCACAAGGCCCGATCTTGCGCCGCCTGGCTCCAGCGGCTACCGGCGACCCTCTTTATGTCGTCGGTCACCTTGTGGGGGGTCTCCCTACACTGCGCCGTCCGGTGCGGGGTCGTCACTCTAGCACCTTCGGCCCCCAACGTCCATCGGTCCTTCGGACTATGTGCCCCTCCCATTGCCACTTCAGGTTCGCAATTCGCTGGACTATGTCGGTGACTCTGGTTCTACTACGGATCTCTTCATTTCTGATTCGATCACGTAGAGAAACTCCGAGCATAGCCCTCTCCATCGCACGTTGAGTGACTCTCAGCTTCCGCATGAGGCCCATAGTCAGCGACCATGTCTCAGTATCGTAGGTCATCACTGGCAACACGCACTGTTCGAAGAGTTTGGTCTTCAGGCACTGAGGGTTATCACACGAAAATATCTGGCGTCCTGTCCCTGCGTTCGGAAACCTACTTGAATAAAGAATATTTTAATTTTGTCATATGAGGTATAAACTAGATTTTTCTGCCGATGCCAACCGCGTACTTCGTGATCCCGTGGTGATACGGATAAATTCCTGATTTATGGGATCGAGTAGTCAATCTCCAACCAGCGGTCGGGGAACCGGGGTAAAATGAAACTTTTGTGAGTTTTACTAGCTATTACATTAATAAATTGAATAAATGATACTTAAATTGCATTTTAAATTATCGTGGAGGCTATGAAATATGAAAGATGCTAACAAGAAGCGATTTCGTTTTTTTTTTGTCTTCTCCATAGGGTAATATCAATTCACATAAAAATAGATTGGGGTAATTATTAAACATATTGACTATTTGAACGGGTACATACCACGATGGCGTTTTTTAATTTTGCCGATATTTCGACCCAGTTGCATGGATCGTGGTCACGACGTTACTGCTGTGGGCGGTTGTGTCAAGCTGTCAAGGGCAGAATCTGTCTACCCTACGTCTGATCCTTTTATTGTGTCGGTGTCGGTTTTGTGGTCATTTTAAATGAATATTTATCACGATAGCCTCCAAGTAAATAGGTATTGATTAGCTTAGAAATCTTTCTTGTTCATTCTTATTAAATATGAAATAATACAGTAAAAACAATAATTTCGCTTTCCCGTAAAAGCTATTCCTTCCTGTCAAACTTTTGACGTTCGTCCCATCGTTTAGAAATCAATTAAATTTGCTTTTTTGACGTTTGACAATGACAGCTAACAATTTCTGATCGCAACTATAATATTTTAAGGACTTTGGCGGGAATCTGTATTTTGATTAGGAATTCTTTATGTACGCGTTAAGTTTTGACCACATTGATTTTTTTTTTTGTCGCAGGGAAATGCTATTTACGCACTAACCCTGACCGATGACCAGTCAGGATTGTGGGACTCAGCGATAAGAGGTCTCGCAATTCCCACTAAAACCCAACCCTCTCCTTCCATTAGTGAGGTGTTCAGGTTCCGCATACTGGTGTCTCGGATTAGTCCCAAGGAGGGTTCACGGAGGCGGGAGGGGTTGCGCAAATATGCACCGCCTTATAGTCCGCCTCCTTCGGTGATGAGGGGAAGCATCCACTGCTCTCTCTTCCACTTCCGCAAGGCCACTTCCGTCGCCTACAATGCTCCCCAACGAGAGGTTGCCGCGGATCTACGCCACCAGGAGGTGATGCTGAGGTCCCCAGGCCGCACAATCTGCCACAGTGTAATGCGCTGAATCGATAGATTACACTCATGACAAGCGGGTGACTTCTCCCGGCCAATTCGGTGCAGGAACTTTCCGAAGCACCCATGTCCGGTCAGAACCTGCACCAATCTGTAGGAAAGCGTCCCGTGGTCCCTGGAAAGCCATTGTTCCAGGTGAGGACGGATCGCCGCCACAGTGGCCATGCCCGCTACTCGGGATCCGAGATTGTCGCTCCATTTTTGGACCAGAGCCTAGTCGGCCAGGGCTCTGCCCCTTCGAACCTCGATTTCATCAGGCCGCTGGCCATCTTCCCTTGCAACCGGACCACATTGGTTACTAAAGTTGAAATATTCTGCAAATATCAGCTTTATTGATTCTGAGTTAGTACGAAGTTAATCGGTTAAGATAGTCTAAACTAATATCATATCTATGTTTGTAACGTTTTCACACAAAATCTACTGGACCAATTTGAAAAAAATTTTCACCATTAGAAAGCTGCATTATCACTGAACGTCATAGGTTATATTGCTTTCTTTTAAAATCAAATCAAATCAAAAATATCTTTATTCAAGTAGGAATATTACGGCACTTTTGAATCGTCAAATTATATATTTTTCTCCACACTCTGATTCTAATATACGTCTGATGATGGTACTCAGGATCGGCTTAAAATTTAAAGTTACGAGGGTTCCTTCGCGCCCTGATCCGACAAGAACCCACAACAAACTCAGTCGTATATTTTTTTACCATCATCATTACAATATCATATTAGGTTACTATATTTTAATTAAAATTAGAGCAATTCGTTCACAACTTTCTTTTAACAAAGACTTTGAATTTATTAATTGACATCTCTAAAACGTCTTGTGGGAGTTTATTATAGAAACGTATACAGTTACCCTTAAATGAGTTGTTAATCTTATGCAGCCTACTAGAATTTATAACAACAATAAAATAATGTATATAAAAAATAGGTATACCTAATAAAAAATGCATTGAGATAACCCTAGGTGTGAAGCAAAAAATCTGCGAAAACTATTGATGATAGAAGAAAAAAATGTTCTGCAATATTATAGAAGGTATTAATATCTACAAAAAAGTCTATGATACCACATGTCCAACTGCTGAAGTTATGCCACTATAACTACTTTTTTAAAAGTTCGTTAAATTGCCGGATCAGCTAGTTGCACATAAAGATCTTGATATAGATTTAGTTTTTATATTACATACACTTATGTATGGTAGTGAAAGTTGGGTTTGGCATAAGAATCACAAAAGTAAAATAAATGCGGTAGAGATGAGAGCGTTGAGAAGCATGAGTGGATTAAAACTGAGTGATAAAGTAAGAGATTGTGTGATAAGAGAACGTTGTGGAATAAAAGAAGATGTAGTGACTAAAATTGAGAAAGGTATGCTTAGATGGTTTGGGTATGTAGAGAGAATGAGTGAAAGGAGACTGACAAAAAGGATTTATGAGTCAAGAGTGAATGCGAAAGTTGGAAGGGGAAGACCAAGGCGAACGTTCCTGGACCAAATCCAGGACATTTTAAATAACGGCCAGGTCAAGAGTACTCTAAACCGACGAACTTGTATGAAAGGTTTAATGAGAATGAAAGAAGCGAAGGAGATATGCAAAGATCGTGGCAAGTGGAAGGATGTTGTCTCTGCCTACCCCGAAGGGAATGAGGCGTGATGCTATGTACTCGTATGTATGTACATTAACTAGTATAGTAGTAATTTTACTTATATATACTAATAGTCTGCCTCATTGGTCCAGTGGTTATCATGTTCGACTACAGAGACGAAGTCCTGGGTTCGAGTCCCGGGTCGGGCCAATTAGAAATCGATGTTGAGTTTTCTATCAAGATTTTCTCAATATTTGCCCGAAGTTGGGAAGCTGGCGGTGTGATACACCCCCGTGCCTCGGAGAGCACGTTAAGCCGTCGGTCCTGCGCCTGATCTATGAGAGTGAAGGAATAGACAGTGCACGTGTGTACTATGCCTGCCAATCCGCAGTGTAGCAGCGTGGGTCTATGCTCTACAAACCCTCTCTCTCCTATGACTTTGGAGGTCTTTGCCCAGCAGTGGGACGTTAATGGGCTGCTACTTACCTTGCCTTTTATACTAATAGTTAAAAGGAAGATTAACAAAAGAGTAAAAAAGAAAATTGGGCTTATAGGCTAGATAACGATGATAGATCTTTTTCAATTTAAGCTTTGGAATTGACAAGTTCGCTGTATGACCTCATAATCCTACTTAGTGGAGAGTGACAGCTTAAATTAGTTTTGGAAAAACTACATCAGAAAGTGTTTAATTGCGATAACAGATTTGGGCAATCCAAAGTACCGTTAACAAGTAAATAAACATGTTGTCTAATGTAAATCTTCGCTCAGAGAGTGTATTCATTTTAAAATTAATTTTTTGCGAAAAAATAGTTTTTTTAACACGTAAACTTCCAGCTGTACTGGACTGGAGAGGCATGCGCCGGCGCAGTCCACGCGCGACACTTCAGTTGTGACTTGGACGCGTTGACGAATGCTCTCGTTGCACAACGACAGTCCGCGACCTCGTCCCCCTGACATTGCCTCCTTATCACACCTCATTGATAAATACATAACTTTACATTTAATAATCTCCGATAAAAGAATCAGTAATGATCGCGATAGTCCGCCGGTGTCCTTGATACGGGGTGAACGTTTGTCAGTTTTATCAGTTTGACGGGAAACAGGTGATGAGGAGTCGTTTTATTTACTTATATTGGGTGTAGGCTGTGATTATGGTGAGGTGAACGCTGTGTTGTTTTGTCGTGGGTGTATTAATTCATGAACCGTATCGCCATTGGCCCAACATGGATAGGACAATGTATGGCAAGGTGCTGCCGGGGAGTTACTATCCGTTCCGCTGCGCTATGAAGGAGAACGGCATATCGCCGGGCTGTGAGTGAATTTCAATATTATATTATTAATTAACATTCTATATTTCATAGTGATACTTAGTTTTTATTAATAATCAATGGCGTGTTCCAATTAAACCAAGAATACTTAATAATTTTATATAGTTTTGTTACAAAGTGTGATGATGAATTTAAAAGTGTTCCTTGACGTTTCATCTCCGAGAAGAGTCCACTTCAAACACAATCAAGTGTCCCTTATATTATTGCATTTACAGATGTTGATTTGTAGATGTAAAGATGTATAAGTCTCCTCCATTAAGGATATCCAGGTTTTCCTTTACGTTAAAAGCAGAATTGTGAAATTCAGATAACAATTAGGTATATAAAGTGTACAATGAGTACAATCTTGTTTCATTATGGTTTATTGAAGTTAGATATTACTCTAATTTTTTAATTAAATCGTTATTTTTGTATATTTTCTAATTACACGTATATCTTCGGATTGTTGCAAGGATATGCAAGTCTTCTCGATTCAGGATATTCATGTTTTCCTTTGAGGAATATCACAATTGTCAATTTAAGGTAATAAAAAAAGGTAAGGTAAGTAGCAGCCCATTAACGTCCCACAGCTGGGCACAGGCCTCCTCACTCCAAGGAGCAGGATTGAGGATTGGCAGGCATAGTACACAAGTGCACTCTCTATTCCTTCACTCTCATAGTCAGATGTGACTGGAATCCTACACGACAGGAGAGAGATCAGGCGCAGGACCAATGGCTTAACGTGCTCTTCGAGGCACGGGGGTGGAGTACACCGAGGACTTAATATCGATTTTGATTTGGCCAAACCCGGGACTCGAACCCAGGACCTCATGTCTGTAATCGAACATGCTAACCACTAGACCAATGAGGCAGTTTAAGATAATAATAAGGTGTATTTGCCAGGATTTGATCTAGTGACTCTTTAAGTAAGAATCCGCGTGTTTACCCACCATACCATTAAATTATTTATTTGTTTAATAAGTGGACCGCGAATAAATGCTTCTCTTTTGTATATACCGCGATGGCCGCCAGTTTATTTATAGATGTATTATATTTTCTGCGGTGTGATGTAATTGTGTTGAGTTCATGTTTACTGATTCTGTTATTTGTGCACCGTTAATTTGTCGTATAACTCTTCTCGTTTCTTGTCTGTTTGTTTTATTTTTCGGGATTTATGTCAGGTGGATAGTCCACAACTGCCTATTAAATTTTTAGTGTACGTGTGTAAACTTGGAAGTGATGCTTTATTATTATTATTATATAATATAAATATATATTTTTGTGTAAACGGGCGTGAGTGTGAAAGTAAAAGGAATAAAAATAATGTTTAAACAATATTCCTTGTTGATAAAATCAAAGTGTGGCTACGAAAACATGAAATTTGCATTGTTAATCTTTGATTTACGACAGAGTAACGTATCACTTCCCAATGTCATGAGTTTTATTTCTTTTTTTAATATGGATTTCACAGTCTTAGATAAGGTCTCTTCTCCAACATTGGTGAGATAATCTATGCCCATTTGAAAGGCATTTAACTGAAGAAGTTACTCTATGATGTACCACAGATTAATGAATAGTGTTTGCATTTCTGTGTTATCTAGCGCGAAGTCATTGGAATGTTAGTGGGGCAAGTTAATTTGGTTTTATTAGCATTAGTTAGTGTCCGCAGTTTTGTTAGTTAATTTAAGACTACTATTCTGAGAAGCCCTTGTTGTCTGGTTTTAGAAGGACCAAAAACGTACGGTTTCATTGCCGAGGATTTTAGTTTGTTTAGGTTTGCTCTGATGGGAGGCTTTGGTCGCAACTAGATACTACCCTACCAGCCATTACATTGCATAAAGAGTTGAGTTAATTCTTTCCAAATGGACACCAACTTTCACTTGGATCCGGGAGTGTGGGACTCACTGGTTGTACAAGGGTACCCTCTAAAACCCAGCGGAACCCTCTTCATCTAGGTGTTGGGGTCCAGATGTCCGCTGACGCATTCAGCTCTGGCGCCCGGATGATTCTCACTCAAGGCGCATCCTGTCGCTCCCTCTCCTCCGACGAGAGAGAGTAACGTCTTACATAAGCTCCCGGATTAACATCACCCTAAGAATTTGGGCTTTGATTATTTCAGTGCTCAATCAATCAAAATAATCGTCATCTGTCTGTCCTTTAGTAAACATTTTACTACCGGTTNACAAATTAGAAAATACAATTTCCTAAATTCGTCCTACCGGGGATCGAACCCGGGACCTCCGCTAGCAAAGCGAATACTCGCACCACTGCGCCAGCGAGGCCGTCAACGCAAACTGTAGTTAAATATAAAGTTGCGTTTCTAAATACATTTTTAGGTGAAACGGTATGATCGTTGTTTGTTTATAGTTTTCGTAAGCAAACATAGAAAGTGTTTGCCGTAAAAGAGCGTACTCGATACTCCGTTTACACTGTTTACAATTTTAAAACATTCTAAGATGTTATCTAGTTTAAAATCTTTCGCCAGTTATTCTTTAAAGTGTTTTAAGTGTAACAGTATATTGTTTATGCAACACAAATTGCCTGTTTTAAGGACACACAAACATATGTTTATGGGTTGTTTTCCAATTTTAGGAAGCCCTAGTTACCCATTAAGTAACAACTTTTATTCTCTCCACTATTCATACAGTTTAGCATTACTTCTCTTAAAACAACTACTTCACGAGACAGCTCGAAAGACTCCCTCATACAATTGTTCAGCTTGTAAAAATTACCTCGTATTGCGTAACATTTCGTAATATTGCACAATGATTTTTGGTATTTTTAAGTGCTGCCACTATATTACTCAATAAATCCCAACATAGAATTACCTTTAGTCTAACGAGTGGGTACAAATCCAACATAACTCGANGGTGCTAAGCAAAAACTGAGGTACATTAATAACTAGGTAAATCATCTCTTAATGTACATCACTTACCATCAATTGATATCATAGTAGATATTTAAACTTAAGAAAATATTGATCTAAATTTTTTAACCTTACATTAAGAGTTACGAACAAGCCGAGTATTTAGATCAATCGCGCCTCTCTATCGCTAGTACATTCGACTCAAGTGAAACGCGACAAGGATACAGACTTTTTCGTGCGTGCAACCGGCGTCCATCTGTTTTTAAAACGTTACATGAAAAAAATCTCGATCATATAAAATTTACCCCAAGAGTTTATTAAATTGGACCATTACTTTCATATAACAGGTATGGGTCACTTATAACATCTTTTATATGAATAAGTTGGTTATCAGAGCTTTAAGGTGGCAAGTTAAATTGGTTTTACGAAGAAAATCAACAGAACAAATGAACAAATTCACCACAATTTTTTATTAACTATGTTCATTACTTCAACAACATTTAAATATAGAGCCAAACGTGTCAAAAAGTTGATTACCAATAATGTAAGATATTCAGATATATCGATTTTTGAACAATTTACTAAGGGATCAAGTTATATCGGATTTGTGAACAAACTCAACAAAAAAGTTTATGAAATTCATCTATTACTTATACATTCGTTCAAATTCTATCCCCTATTATGTGAAAAATTTTATTGCTAGTAAAAAAAAAGTTTTATTCGACAATAAATGCAGTACCCATATATTATATAGTAANTCCCCCCCCCCCCCCCCTCAAGAAAAACGAAATCAAAAAGCTCTGGTTTGGTAAGCGTCTCCGGTCTTAGTATCACTTTAACAGCTAAGATATGGTGCTAAGCAAAAACTGAGGTACATTAATAACTAGGTAAATCATCTCTTAATGTACATCACTTACCATCAATTGATATCATAGTAGACATTTAAACTTAAGAAAATATTGATCTAAATTTTTTAACCTTACATTAAGAGCTACGAACAAGCCGTGCATTTAGGTCAATCGCGCCACTCTATCGCTAGTACATTTGACTCAGGTGGAACGTGACAAGGATACAGACTTTTTCGTGCGTGCAACCGGTGTTCATCTATTTTTAAAACGTTACATGAAAAAAATCTCGACCATATAAATATTTTAATAGTAATAAAGATCGACTGTATCCACTGACTTTTTTAATTTCTAGGGAATTAGGGGAAGGCCCCAAAGGCTTACTCTACCTCTACTTTGAAGTGCTCAAATGATATTTTATCCAAAATGCTTGCGCTAAAACTAATGTTAATCCAGGAATTTTCTCTAATTGATTTAGTGTATATGTATTTTTATCGTAAAATGATTTGGAAATAAGATATCATCAAATAACTGCAATTAGGCGCCATTTTTTCAATGAAACGCGAGTTGTGCCACATTAAATTTGGATTAAATGAAATATTTACTAAGTACAATTAATACATTATTTTTCTGTGACATCCTGACCCCTAAATTAGGGGAAGCCCGTATTTTAGGGGCCAATGCCTACCCAAAAATGAAGGTAGCATGCATAAAGATGCAAAGCGCCGAATGAAAGATCCAAAAGTATATTTACACACTGAAATAAATCTCTGTCGTAGAAATGACCTGCTAAAAGTGACTCGTTAGTCAATTTGCGTGTCTTCGCCACCCTATTCGACATTAAAGAAGTGATTTGAGGCCTTGACACAGAAATAACAGATATTTTCTTTGTTAAAGAAATTTACAAGGAACTTGGTATGAAAAAAGAAGTAGTAGCTGATCCGCGTAACTTCTAGAAAGAACAAAATTGATAACAATAAAAAGTTTATACCTTTTTAATGTGATGGTAAATGGTGATACAGTCTATGTAGATAGATAGATAGAATACTCTTTATTGTACACCACAAACATGAAACAAGTAACAAAGAAACAAAACTAAGACAATAGTACAATTAGGCGACCTTATCGCTTATTAGCGATTTCTACCAGGCAACCTTAGGGTTAAAGAGACAATGTGAGGTAAATAGGGTAGGTGGTGTCCCCTACTTATAAATACATACATACACTTTAAATTACTTACAAATAATTGACTAAATATAATAAATAGATACATAATAATATACTCGAACAAATAGGTCAAATAAATGTCGTCATTAGGAACATAATGAAAGATAATAATTCTTTACCTGTTTCTTGAACAAATACAATGATTTAGCCTCTCTTACCTGTGGAGGTAACTCGTTCCGTAATGTTATAGCTCGAACCGCAAAAGAGTCGGCAAAAAATCTGGTTTTATGTGGTATGACATTAAGTTTAGGTTAATCATGGAACTCAAATTTCTGCCCTAAATAAGCGGGAGGACGAGGATTAAATAGCACACAGTACAGAAGGGACACAATGTGCAAATTCCGGCGAAAACGAATAGTAACCACTTGAGCTTTGCGCGAAATTCAGAGACATGGTCGTATTTGCGTAATCCAAATACGAACCGAATAGAGAGATTCTGTAGTCGCTCAAGTTTATTCAGTTGGTCCTCGGTTAAAGAGATCTAGGCAAGAGATAATTTACTTTTTATAGAACACAACATCATATTGGAAGGCATATTTCTTACTTGGCGGCTTGTCATTGCTGTCAGTAGCCAAAGCCATAGCCATACACTTGTCTAAGTTAACTATCTAAATTTGTCTTGCCGAGAATTGAAGCTAGGACCTTAGCGAATAAAGCGAGTACTCGTATCATTATGTCAACGAAATACTCGACATGTAGACGAGTATGCTACCTCCCTTTCTAAAATGATACATTTTCCTCATTCCTCCTTTCTCGTTGATACTCAGCTCCTATCGGTCTTAGCGTGATGTTATAAACCTATAGCCTTCCTTGATAAATGGATTATCCGACACTGAAATAATTTTCCATCCATCCTGCGCTTCTTTCATTTTCATTAAACCTTTCATACAAGTTCGTCGGTTTAGAGTACTCTTGACCTGGCCCTTATTTAAAATGTCCTGGATTTGGTCCAGGAACGTCTGCCTGGGTCTTCCCCTTCCAACTTCCTCATTCGATCTTGACTCATAAATCATTTTTGTCAGTTTCCTTTCATTCATTCACTCCACGTGCCCAAACTATCTAAGCATATGTAAGCATACCACAACTTTCTCTTGTCACACTATTTCTTACTTTGTAACTCAGTTTCAATCCACTCCTACTTCTCAACGCTCTCATCATCTCATTATTGTACTTTTGTGCTTCTTCTGCCATACACAGCAAGTCTGGTCCTTTGAGACACCAACTGGCGACTCATAAAGGAAACAAACCCATGAGCTTTATACTTTTAGTATAGATCAGTTATTCCACGCGGTGTAACCTACTTCATTACTGATGCTTTTTTTAATTAAAGTAGTTAAGTTACTCATAATATCATATATAGAGCAGTGAAAGTCCCATTAAAATCTGTCCAACTGTGGAACGAACAGATAGACAGAAACCAATTTTGTCTATTTATATATTTTGTGTATTCAAAAATGACAATTTAGGTTTGGAGTAAGTGCCCTAATATATTACCCTAAAATACCGATACAAGAACTATTGTTGTTATAATGAAATTAGAAAAAGTCTAAACGATTTCATTGTACTGTTATTTTTTTGCCGTGTATTTAAAAGTATTTATTAATTCAACCATAAGTTGTTATTGACCGTAGCACAAGGTTCACTTGATGCAGCCATGATTCATTTATAGTTAAGGCCAAATGCCATATGTGTCTTACTCATGCCGAACGACTTACCAGGTTTTAACTTCAATAAAAAAAAATGTTCGTCCCGCGGTTCATAATCCGTAAATACGTAATTAGGTAGATAAATTCGATTCTAGGTTAAAAATATATAATGACACTTTAGTAAGCGACGATTGTTTATAACTACACTGGACCAAAGGATAAGCGAATATAGCAGAACTCAATCAAACGACACTCAACTAAACGATAAACGTAAATAGTGCTAATACTACAAGCGTAACTAGCCACACTTGATTAAGCAACAAACTTGTATAACGACACTCCAATAACCTCCAAAATTTTTTAACGAAACATAACTAAACAAAAAACTCTATATTGACTATACTCAATTAAATCACAACTGTATATAGGGATACTCAAATAACCGACAAATGTATATAGCCACACACGATTAAGCGACAAACAAATATAGCGGTACTCAATTATGCCACAAATGTATATAGCAAAAGTATTAAACGACAAAGTTCCTAAGAGGTCAAGATTATTTGGGCTTCTATTAGCTGGATGATTAGAAGATTAGCCATAAGATTTGTTTGTATATGTATCTATTCTAATGGTTTCATCTCAAGGCTTGTGGTCGTTATAAAATATCTCGTACTGTTTCCTCTATAATTTTAGAGAAAATTTGGTTTATGTTTTATAAATGCAATTAATTATAAACATATTAATTTTCTTAAAATTTTGAATTATCTTCTAAAACTACTTTAATTATCTGCATCTTCTAAATACTATAATTATCTTAGCCAAGTATATAACACACAAATACACACACACGCACACACACACACGCGCGCACACACACACGCGCGCACACACACACGCACACACACACACACCCACACCCACACACACGCACATACACACACACACACAAACGCACTCTCATATGTCCACATTGTATTCAAACAATTAATATTTGTAATCTATTAATCTCAATTAAAAATAATAATGATTTTACATATTATCAAGGGCAAGAGAAATTAGCTTAATAATAATTAGGAATTGTCCAAAAACAAAAAAGATATATAACATTAAGAGTAGCTGTTTTGTAGGTTATTTATCAGAAATACATACAAACATAGCAGCACGCCTCATTTCCATAGGGGTAAGCAGAGACAACATCCTTCCACTTGCCACGTTCCTTGCCTACCTCCTTCGCTTCTTTCATTCTCATTAAACCTTTCATACAAGTTTGTCGGTTTAAAGTAGTTTTGACTTGGCTCTTATTTAAAATGTCCTGGATTTGATCCAGGAACATTCGCCTTGGTCTTCCCCTTCCAACTTTCGCATTCACTCTTGACTCATAAATCCTTTTTATCAGTCTCCTTTCGTTCATTCTCTCTACATGCCCAAACCATCTAAGCATACCTTTCTCAATTTTAGTCACTACGTCTTCTTTTATACCACAACGTACTCTTATCACACTATCTGTCACTCAGTTTTAATCCACTCATGCTTCTCATTGCTCTCATCTCTACCGCATTTATTTTGCTTTTGTGATTTTTCTGCCATACCCAACTTTCACTACCATACATAAGTATTGGCACCAACACTCCTGCACGCACAGCCAGTCTGGCTGTTCATAAAGACCTGATCCGTACATCCCATTCCTCTTCTAAATCCCGCTTGCGCGTCCCATATTTTCTTATCAGTTTCACTAATCACTCTATCAATTAATATCTTTGCATACAATTTGCCGACGACACTAAGAAGGCTGATACTATCATATACTGATGTTGTCATAAAAAAGTTAATAAATTAAGTTAATCGATTTGGCGAATGAGGCGTGCATTTATATTGTTCCGTTGTGCTGATAATCCTTGTATTTATTAAAATTAAACTGGATTTTATTGAACTATTCATTATGGCGCGTAAAACTTAAACGTTGACCTTTGCAAGGTCGCACGAGTGACACCATCTTGTTTAACGCCTCGTCCTCTGTTGCATTAACGTCTCGTATTGTTGCGCAACTGTTAATTAATAGTATAGGATGGATTGATCCACTTTAATCAAAATCAAAATCAAAAATATCTGTATTCAAGTAGGCATATTACAGCACTTTTGAATCGTCAAATTATATGTTTTTTTCCACACTCTGATTCTAATATACATCTGATGACGGTACTCAAGATCGGCTTAAAATCTAAAGTTACGAGGGTTCCTTCGCGCCCTGATCCGAGAAGAACCCACAACAAACTCAGTCGGGTTTTTTTTTTTACCATCATCATTACAATAACAAATTAGTTTACTATATTTTAATTAAAATTAGAGCAATTTGTTCACTCCCAAGCGTTTCTATCGTCTAGGTAATCTTGCAACTTATAATACGATTTTTCTATCAACTTTCTTTTAACAAAGACTTTGAATTTATTAATTGACATCTTTAGAACGTCTTGTGGGAGTTTATTATAGAAACGTATACAGTTACCCTTAAATGAGTTGTTAATCTTTTGCAGCCTTCTAGAATTTATAACAAGTTTGTTTTGGTTTCGTAAGTTATATGATGTACATTCACTCTTTTTATTAAATTAATTGCATTATTATACTCGGGAAATGTTATTAATCTGGTAATGTAAGGTCAGTAATGTGGGACATGTCGTGGGAGAAACTTCGCATTACCCACTTAAAACTAGACCTACCCTCTTTATCTCGTTAGTAAGACATCAGAGGATCACTCACGCGTTCTTTGTTGTTCCAGATGAATCCAATTGAGAGTTCACGATGACCAAGCTTGACATTTATTGGTTTCTATATAATGAGTTTAAAAAGCTCGTGCTAGTTGTTGCAGGATTCTACTTTTTATATCTTTTCTGGGTATTTACCCTGTTTTACTTTAACTAGCTAGTTCTCGTATTTTTTAATAGACACGTGATTTTTCAGAGATGTTTGCGAATATCATGTGACCTTGAATTTGCATAGATCTTATGGCGCAGTAGAAACTTGTCCTTTATAAGTAGCTGACAGACAAATTAATATTCTATCTAATACGACATTTTCATTAAATATTCACGGAGCACATCGCCTCCATAAGCATGGCCAGTCAGTCCTAAGGGATTAGCTTATTATAATATCAATAGACCTTACAAGGTTGCCATTGAAGTTTCTATGTACTCTGGAAGCAGGTTTTGATTTCCGTTGTCATTGAAGTTTCTGAGTACTCTGGAAGCAGTTCATCGTGGTTCCATTCGTGTAGTTAACTCGTTAGGAATATGTAGGACATTTTTTGTCACCAACTACATCACCAAAGGAGTCACTTTGCTAAATTTCCATGTCCACTAGATTTAAAGTTCTCATGATGAGCGAGTTTGTGAGTAAGCGTGTTCAATGCTCTAAAACCATGTTTGAATTATAACTTTTCTAATATCCCCTGTTCGGCGAATAACCGTTGCATACATGCATAGCATCACGCCTTCGGGTAGGCAGAGACGACATCCTTCCACTTGCCACGATCCTTGCATATCACCTTCGCTTCTTTCATACAAGTTCGTCGGCTTAGAGCACTCTGGCCCTTATTTCAAATATCCTGGATTTTGTCCAGGCACGTTCGCCTTGGTCTTGATTCATAAATCATTTTTGCCAGTCTCCTTTCACCCATTCTTACTATGTGCCTAAACCATCTAAGCATACCTTTCTCAATTTTAGTCACTACATCTTCTATTTCTTACTTTGTCAGTTTCAATCTACTCATACTTCTCAACGCTCTCATCTCTACTGCATTTGTTCTACTTTTGTGATTCTTCCGCCATACCCAACTTTCACTACAATTCATAAGTGTTGGTACCAACACTTCTGCATGCACTGCCAGTCTGGCTCTTTAACACCATCTGGCTATTCATAAAGGCGTGCAGAGCACAATTTTCCATATTCTCTGCATTCACTCTCCTTTCAATATCACTTTCACATGTTCCATCTTTTGTAAATTTATATCCGAAGTATACAAATTCTTTCACCTCTTCCACTTGTTCTCCATATATCAAAATATTGCCATTCATCATAGATTCATTTCTTTCAAAAAGCATAGCTTTCTTTTTGTTTACATTCACTTTCATTCCTTTCCTTTTCAAAACTTCATTCCTAATATTTACCATCAGCGTAGAGTAAACGTTTGACGAGTAATTCATTTAATCTTAACCCATACATACTTTCTTTTAAGTCTGTCAGACAGTTATACATGAATAGGTTGAACAGCCATGGTGACGCAACACATCCCTTTTCGAAAGAATTCCGAGATTAATTATTAAGATGGACCTATAACTTAATCTGTGAAAGATCCTGTCAAAATCGTTTTGCTCGACTCAGAGTTAGAGAAAAAGAACAGATGCCCGGTTTCACCAATATTCTCTAAAGCAGCATATATACTAAATGTACTTAGAGCACGCATAAGGTTTAGGAGCGGTTGGTTATATTAAGCATGAGCTTTCCACTATCGTCGAATCGTGTTTTACTCACTGACAATAGAGTTTTATATATAGATTTTTTTAAATGGGTTTAGTTAATTTTCATTGTGTATATTGTAACATTTATTGTATTAGAAAAGTATACCAAAATAAGATACACTTCTTGATCTTTTTTTAAATGAAAGCGACATTTTGGGAGTAAGTTTGGGACTTGAGGTTAAAAATGGGCAGATTGGGCAGAAACTCCAAGCATAACCTTCTCCATCGCACGCTGTGTGACTTTGAGCTTACGAATGAGGCCCATAATTTTCGATCCGTAGGTGATCACTACCGATATCCCTCAGTGCCTGATGACCAAAGTCTTCGAACAGTGCGTGTTGCCAACGATGACCTACGGTTCTGAGACGTGGACTATGGGCCTTATGCGGAAGCTCAGAGTCACTCAGCGTGCTATGGAGAGGGCTATGCTTGAAGTTTCTTACGTGATAGAATCAGAAATGAAGAGATCCGTAGTAGAACCAGAGTCACCGATATAGTCCTACGAATCGCGAACCTGAAGTGGCAATGGGTGGGGCACATAGTCCGAAGGACCGATGGACGATGGGGGCCGAAGGTGCTGGAGTGGCGACCCCGCACCGGACGCACAAGGTGAACCGATGATATAAAGAGGGTCGCCGGTAGCCGCTGAAGCCAGGCGGCGCAAGATCGGGCCTTGTGGAGGTCATTCCGTGAGACCTATGTCCAGCAGTGGACGTCCATCGGTTGAAGCGACGACGACGAGGTGATCGCTGGCTAAATGCACTTTGGTCTTTTCAAAATCTTAATTACTGTGAAATAAGTAATAGTTTACGTCATCATATCCCAACCGCAACCGCATTAAACCCGTCATGGTTCTGTGTCACGTATTATATTTCCATATGCGGAGTGACATTGTGTGAATAAGTTATATCAACAGGAAAGGCCACGTGATTCATTTCAGAGCGTAAGGTCAGGTTGAAAGTTTGCCTAATATGGTTGCCTTCAGCTTCTTTACTTGTAATATCTATACTAGTTAGTGCTGAGGCTTCGTCTAAGTAAGTAACGTGTCGGTGGCTTTGTTACCTTATATCTTTTAAACTATTCAACGGCTTTTAATGCACTTTGCAGCAATAGCAATATAGTCAAGTACTGGTTGACATGGTACGATAATTCTGTCTCAACCCGGGCAATCAGAAATATAAGCATCTCCATCATATTTCCAAACATTGCGTAGAGATAACAAATACTAATACTCTTATACTCTTGACCTGGCCCATATTTAAAATGTCCTGGATTTGGTTCAGGAATGTTCGCCTTGGTGCTCCCTTTCCAACTTTCGCATTCACTCTTGACTCATAAATCCTTTTTGTCAGTCTCCTTTCATTCATTCTCTCTACATGCCCAAACCATCTAAGCATACCTTTTTCAATTTTAGTCACTACGTCTTCTTTTATACCACAACGTTCTCTTATCACACTATTTCTCACTCTGTCACTCAGTTTTAATCCACTCATGCTTCTCAACGCTCTCATCTCTACCGCATTTATTTTACTTTTGTGATTCTTCTGCCATACCCAGGTTGGCCCCTTGAGACACCATCTGGCTATTCATAAAGGCGTGCAGAGCACCATATAAGCGTCAACATATTAGGAAGTACGTTCTTAGTGTAAAGGAAAGGAAAACTGTTGATGTTTATTATCCACAGTAATATTGCTCCTTTACCATGGTAATCTGTGTTGTCAGTCAGTGACTGACTTCAGCTGGACAACGCCATTGCAATCTTATACACACGAAGTCGTTTCCATTATTGGTATTTTAATGAAGCCCTTATTATGTTATAGGTATTTAGGCGCCTGCCTTTAAATATGGCGTGATTACGTTTAAGGTTCTACTGGTTCTTCAAAGTACCGCCTTTTTATCTATAATTATCGTTCAAAAGTTGATATCTATCTCTGGATTCCCTAGATACATGTATAATTTTTGCCATTTTGCAATGGCTGTATGTAGTTCTGGTATTTCTGTAAACATGTATACAAATAAATGAAATCGAAGTCCATGCTTGTAATTTTAAATTAACAGCTGGACAGATTTTGAGGGGTTTTCTGCTTTTTGTGGTTAGTGCTGGTAAATCATCTAGGCTTTGATAAATTTGTAATTTATTTTGTGTAGTAGTTTAGATTTAATTTGTGATGTCACAAAACTTCTCGACTCCTCTTATATCCGTTTTAATATTTACAAATAATATGTAGCATTTTAATCTGCAACTCGTACATCTAAGTTATTTGTATTAATGTTCGAAAGTTTAATAAATATATATGTAAAGAAAGACAAAAATTGGTTTGCCAATGAAGTTTCACTTCTGACATATGTACTTTGTAAGCACGCATTTTTAATTTTTTTGTTTAGTAGTTTATTTGTACAAATGGTTGAACCCCCCCCCCCCCCAAATAACAGTGACGTAATTAATAATGATCCCGTTACACTGACAAATGGTCATATTACACCCATATGTGGTATCAAAATACTAATAATACGAGTGTATTTTTTTGACACTGGAAAAGTATTTGTACACCACGACTGCGAATTGCACTTTTTGATGGCCCGGATGAATCCGACTGATTGTTAACAAGAGACATGCGCAAATATGCGCCACAATTAAAGTACCCTGCTTCGGCGCTGCAAAAGACAGTCTTTAACGCATCATCTCACTATTTTTCTCCACTTAACAACTGACCACAGACCAATTAACTTTTCTACATCTCTCCACAGACTAAATATTGTATCGCTACGTACTGCGCAAATCCATAACATAAGACTTACGTAAATGTAGTGGTGTTTGATAAGATTACATAATATTTTTTAAAATATTCTCCGCATGTTTTCTAATGTGCATTATAAAGCGGTCAATGGCACTGAGTCATTGGGAGATATTAGTTTTTTTGTGTATTATGTAGGTGTTGGACAAACGCCAGAACTCTACTGGGAGCAGTTCTCGTTTGAATAACGTTAAGAACTATTGTAATATCGTATATAAATAAACTTAAAATCTAGAAATGTCTGTAGAAGTCCAAAAGGAGTATGGTATGTGAGAACATATGGGGAATATGTTGTTTTTCTGTACAAAATGTCCCATCTGTGTCAAACATTTGAAATTCCATCCGATTTCACGCCCCCTTAAATTGATTTTCGATTAGTAACGTAATCTGTGGAAAAAGAAAGTTGGATACTCTGTGGTCACCTGACCACGGAATAAAGAAAGGTAGATACTCTGTAGTCAGGTGACGACAGATTATCCAACTTTCTCGATACTGTCAGAATAATCTGTGGTCACCTGAACACGGAATAAAGAAACGTAGATACTCTGTGGTCACCTAACCATAGTTTATGCTTATCTTAATCCTATTGATTTATCAATCACCCGATTGTTAATAAAGGGATGAAGAAATAACAAATGGTTATTGACGATTGTTTGACTGTTTTATTTCTAGAAGAAATATATTATTGTTGTAAAAAACACGAGTTGTTTTCACAACAAAAATTTATGAATATAAAATAAGGGGTCCACTATGATAAAGAATTGATTTTACATGCTTTTTGTCAAATATTTATGGATGCGTTCAGAAATTTGTTTTCTGGTTAAACTTAGAAATATATAAAGCAATATTAATGAATATTTTTATTTATTATCACAGACTTTTTTGTATTCTAACGTCAATAGTTGCCGCAGCAGCATTAATGCATTTTTTTCATAGATCCCCATTCTTTTTAAAGTAATATGGCTTACTTCGCTGAGTGATAATGCAGCTTTATGATAGATAACTGACTCTAGAATTCCAGCGTAACAAACTATGTCGCATTTATATTATTACTTAGAGATTTCCTATTAGAAAATGACGGAAACGAAATAACAAAGCCTCCGTTGACTGTTGTTTCTAACGACGTTAGAACAAAAAGGCTTTTACCGGTGCTCATAACAGCCTGCAAAAACTTGAACAATTTATTTCTGCTGCTTCTATTGTCTGCTACAAGCTAACAACAATGAAATATTAGTAAAGTGAAAGTCTTTTTTCCATCGTCCCTATTATTCTGTCTATATATCGCAGTTGGCCAAGTCCAATGTGGTGGCACCCAAGGCACGCATCAGCTGACCGTCTAGCTCTAGCATTAAAAAGGTAAAGGTAAGTAACAGCCCATTAACGTCCCATTGCTGGGCACAGGCCTCCTCAATCATAGGAGAGAGGGTTTTTAGAGCATAGACCCACCACGCTGCTCCAGTGCGGATTGGCAGGCATAGTACAAAAGTGCACTCACTATTCCTTCACTCTGTCAATCAATGCAATCCGACACGACCGGAGAGAGATCAGGCGCAGGACCGACGGCTTAACGTGCTCTTCGAGGCATGGGGGTGGATCACACCGCCAACTTCCCAACTTGGGGCAAATATTGAGAAAATCTTAATAGAAAACTCACTTTCCACCGACTGACCACCAAACTTCATATTGAAGAAGGGACTCTACGATATACTGCCTAATTAGTCTAGTGGTTAGTATGTTCAGCTACAAACACGAGGTCCTGGGTCGAGTGAATTTAAAATTCGACATTGAGTTTCTTGTTGAAAAAGTTGTGTTGTTGGCGGTGTGCTCCACCTCGGAGACCACGTAAAGCTAACTAAAAACCCTCACTCCTATTAGAAAGGACGTTTGTCCCCAGCAGAGCGACGATAATGGACAGCTACTTTTACTTGATGATTCGATTCCCGATACACCTTTATGGATAGCCAGATGGTGTCTCAAAGGGGCAGACTGGCTGTGCATGCAGAAGTGTTGGTGCCAACACTTATGTATGGTAGAGAAAGTTGGGTATGGCAGAAGAATCACATAAGTAAAATAAATGCGGTAGAGATGAGAGCGTTGAGAAGAATGTGTGGATTGAGACTGAGTGACAAAGTGAGAAATAGTGTGGTAAGTAATCGTTGTGGTATAAAAGAAGATGTAGTGACAAGTTGAGATAGGTATGCTTAGATGGTTTGGGCATGTAGAGAGAATGAATAAAAGGAGACTGACAAAAAGGATTTAGTTGCTGGACCAAATCCAAGACACTTTAAATGAGGGCCAGGTCAAGAGTATTCTAAACCGACCAACTTGTATGAAAGGTTTAATGAGAATGAAAGAAGCGAAGGAGATCGTAGCAAATGGGAGGACGTGGTGTCTGCCTACCCCGAAAACGTGATGCTATTTATACTAGAATTCGGTATTAACCAACTCGCAATTTGACGCGGGTAATGTCGCCGGTAAAAACTAAATAAATCTGCGAAATGTTCTACAATTCACAAAGCTATCATTTGGCACCAAATACAACAGGAAGTGTGGGCTGACGAATTATCATCTTAAAATACAGTTTTATTCCAAGTTCCCACCAGCACTAACAACGGTGAACGGCCTCATTAGGGCGTCTCTTACGCCAAATACTTTTCTATTTCGACCTTTATTTCTGTCACGCTTTATTATTAGTTTTAATGATAACTCCCTAGTAATGTCTGTATTGTCCTCTATTTTTAAAGTAAAATTTTTCCTTCGCTGTCTATTTTTAAGTCCGTCTATGGTATGTCGTATTACACTCACGTATTTTTTAAATGAAACTTATTTTACATCATCTATCGCATTACATACGGCCAGGGCCAATTTGGTAACCCACTAAAACCAAAGCGGTACCCTTTTCATCCGTGGGTAAATCACCTGAGGGTCACTTCTTCCCGGTGTTCCGGATGAGTACCGACTCAGGATTCACGGGAAGAAGGTGCGTCAACATACCTCGCCTTGTTCCACGCCTCCTACGATGGAGAGAGGATGAATTCATTCTCCCTCTCATGTATCATTTATATTCTCATTATTTATAGTTTTTTTTTAATTTGACTGGAAATAAGTTTCATAAAACCATATAATTTTCTTTTCTCCTCTGGGACACGGGTGTCGGATCTCGAGATCTAGAAATACCCAGTTAAATAGAGCTATATACTACAAATCCGTGTGTAAGTCCCCTGGAGGCTCTCTTGTACACTATTTCCCGTGGTCCCGGATGAGTCCGAATGTGGGTTCATAAGTAAGAACATACCCCGCCTCTTGCGGCTACCATTCCATTTTCCCTCTCATATAGCATTTTACATTTTGATTCATTCGTGGAAATTGAAAAACTTACATCGTGGTTTCATAAAACTTCACAATAGTTTTTTTTTTAATTTCCATAGAGTCGATGTAAAAGTCGATACGAAATCAACCTGGCTACCTTCCAGACAGTTTTCAACGGAACCACAAAATATCAGGCTCTGACCGCGTGGTTGACATATCACTATGATCTCGTTTAATTATTCACAAGTAAATAACTATTACTTTATACTTACTTTATATTTCATTTATCATTGCTAAGTAAAAAAATCCTTATATTCATTGTCAGGTGGTTTACAAATTGCTATATAAAAGGTCTATATAAATGAATGGCAATATTTTGATAGATGGGGAGCAAGTGGAAGAGGTGAAAGAATTTGTATACTTGGGATCTAAATTTACAAAAGATGGAACATGTGAAAGTGATATTGAAAGGAGAGTGAATGCAGGGAATATGGTAAATGGTGCTCTGTACGCTTTTATGAATAGCCAGATGGTGTCTCAAAGGGCTAGACTGGCTGTGCATGCTGGAATGTTGGTGCCAATACTTATGTATGGTAGGGAAAGTTGGGTATGGCAGAAGAATCACAAAACTAAAATAAATAGTGGATTGAAACTGAGTGGCAGTAAGAAATGGTGTGATAAGAGAAGTGACAGAGTGAGAAATAGTGTGATAAGAGAACGTTGTGGTATAAAAGAAGACGTAGTGACTAAAATTGAGAAAGGTATGCTTNCTTATGTACAGATGGTGTCTCAAAGGGCTAGACTTATGTATAGTAGTGAAAGTTGGATATGGCAGAAGAATCAAATCTAAAATAAATAGTGGATTGAAACTAAGTGATAAAGTAAGAAATAGTGTGATAAGAGAACGCTGTGTTTTAAAAGATGATGTAGATGACTAAAATTGAGAAAGGTATGCTTAGATGGTTTGGGCATGTAGAGAGAATGAATGAAAGGAGACTGACAAAAAGGATTTATGAGTCAAGAGTGAATGCGAAAGTTGGAAGGGGAAGACCAAGGCGAACGTTCCTGGACCAAATCCAGGACATTTTAAATAAGGGCCAGGTCAAGAGTACTCTAAACCGACGAACTTGTATGAAAGGTTTAATGAGAATGAAAGAAGCGAAGGAGATAGGCAAGGAACGTGGCAAGTCGAAGGATGTTGTCTCTGCCTACTCCTATGGGAATGAGGCGTGATGTTATGTATGTATGTATATATGTGATTATAATCTGATCTGCTATTTCTTTTTATTATTTGTCGCTCCAGTTATAACCCAAGTACGACTTCACCTGATAAAATTCATGTTAAGAAAAAACACGAGGTTATTTCCAATCCTGACTAATATTATAAATACGAATGTGAATTTGTTTTCCCCATTTAAACATTTGAAAACAGATCTATAATATCATGTCGAATACTAATAGTACGAAAAATATAAAATGTATATTAACGCCATCTGTGTACGAAATCTGTATTAAAACATAATAAAGAGTACATGTGATGGCTACACAAACTAGTTCATAGTCTGTACTTAAGATGGCGTTGATATACATAGCTATAACAGCTTTAATATAACTATTACTCTGTTTTACATCAAAATTGTTTATAAATATATGTTATTTATTTAAAATAAATATATCACAAAATACTTGTTTTCTATAAAAAGGGAAGTTTAATAAGTTCAAGTAGCCAGTGTCCATAAATCACTGCCCTATTCCAGACAATATTAAATCAGTACAAAAGTTCATTGACCTGGTTACTGTAACCGTATGGCAAACATTGAATGAGGAGGAACTAATTGTGAAAAAAAACGATGCACAATTAACTTTTCTATATAAAAATTGTTACAAATAAAACTGTAACCTATCGTTGTTTTAGGTTCCTTTATGTTTTAAATAGCCAATTATATATACATTGATGAGTTAAATGCTATAAACATATTCATAGAGCCCATAAGTTATTAAAGAAAACTAATTGAGAAATCATTCTACAATTTGAAAAAATACTTAGAAGACAGAAAAGCGTGGGAGTGAATGAATTGCTCTATATCTATATAGATATAGAAACAAAATATATATTGTGATGATGATGACAAAAATAAACGTGCACCCGACTGAGTTTGTTGTGGGCTCTTCTCAGACCAGGGCGCGAAAGAACCCTCGTAACCTTAGATTGTAAGTCGTTCTTTAATGTTATCATCAGTCATTCATTTAAACAAATATGTATTGCTGACAGATTAGCGCTTGACTGTGATCTCAACTGATGGCAAGTGATGATACAGTCTAAGATGGAAGCGCGTTAATCTGTTACGAGGCGATATACCCCTTACGGTTTCTACACAGCATCGTACCGGAATACAAATCTCTTTGTTTGGCGGTACGTTTTTGCTGGAAGGGTGGTAACTAGCCATGGCCGAAGCCTCCCACCAGTCCAGACTCAGACAAATTAGAAAATACAATTTCCTAGAGTCGTCCTACCGGGGATCGAACCCGGGACCACCGCTAGCGAAGCGAATACTCGCACCACTGCGCCAGCGAGGCTGCCAGTGTAATTAAACACTGAAACCTAATATGGATTTTCACGACGAATACAGTAAAAAAATTTGCCAGTGTGCATAGTGTAATGAAAGAAATTCAAAACAGGTAGTTTTTTGCTACACTATATGTATATAAAGATACGAATTTGCTAAAGTGCAGTGTAGTGATAAAATAAGACCGGATATAGTTATTTTGTGATATGTGTATATGTGTAGGGTTAATGAATTTTCTAATCTGTGCACAGTGTAGTGTAATTAACGGATATAGATTTGACAGCCTCATTGGCGCAATTGTGCGATTACGAGTTTTATTAGCAGCGGTCGTGAATTTAATAGGCAGGTTAAAAACGTTTTTTAATATGTCTAAGTCTGGATTGGTGAGTTCCAGTATCAGAGTAGAAATCGTAACAGGTAAATTGCCTCTTACCAGCTTAAACTGTATCATCTCAAAAACCACAATGAAACAGCTGATGCAAGCTATGTGCGTTGCCATATTGGCCTTTGACTTTCGCTACAAAATTTGCAGCGATTGAAATACGTTTCAGCTTTTTTATTGTTTAAAGTAAAATGTGTGTACAAGTGGAGAAAACTTAAAACCAGATATAGATTTTCCAATCAGTTCTCGTTAATTCGACATTGAAATACAAACCATATGGCGGGAGAGCATTCCAGCGAATGTTCTGGACTCACTCGCTGCCGTAATCTTTGTGGGGAAACTAGTGTTCCAAATTCAAATTGCGCTAGTGACGTGCTAAAATGGCGGGCACCGGTGAGCACTTTTTTTTTATTCAGCCAGTGACATTTTAACTATAAATTGCATATTACATATCTGTATTTATATTCTGTATTGCTTGTAGGTGCTCTGAAATTTTATTTGTCATCGATAAACGTCAGTGTAAGTAAAATTCAACTCTTCTTTTTAACCGACTTCAAAAAAAGGAGGAGGTTATAAATTCCTCTTGGTTTTTCTTTATTATGTTTGTTGCTTCATATCTCCCGATTGGGTGAACCGATCTTGATAATTTTTTTTAAATGAAAGGTGGTGCTCGTCATAGGGTCCAATTTTTTTTGAAACCAGTTCTGATGATGGCATCCATGAGGAAACCGGATAAGTGTTAAATTTGCATTAAGCATGTGCGCGACAAATGGACGAATAACTCAAGATCACGTCAACCGATTTCGATGATTCTTTTTGTTTTTTGATAGTTTGGTTAGGTTCTGATGATGGATTACATGACAAAGTGACGGAACTCTTCAATTCTTAGGAGCAAATGAACGATACTCGGCAGAATCTTCTATAAGCTATCCAGATATTTGAGTTGCATGTCGTAACTTCGGTATGGTCAAGTGCTAGTCGTAGTGCATCGCGCTATATGAAGATCAATGGAACTCCTCAACGGCTTACAGTAAGAGTGTGATTTTTGGCAAAATCTATAACTGTCTGTAATCAAATGGCAATGACCTTACGTTTGTTGCTGCATTGCAATACGTTTACATCAGATTCACTAAAAATAAAAAAATAAATAAAAATTCCTTGTTGGAGATGGGATTTAATTCGGAGATCTCTGGTCTAGATAAATCAAAACTCCTACATACATAGTATTTTCTATACAACTTTGTTACGGGTATAGATGAAAGTATGTAGAATACGAGTTACAAGGCGGAGCAGCTTTTTCCTACACGAGGCGGTTTTTTTTTTGTTAAATTTCCTTTATAGCACTGGCTGTGGAATGTATGCCAGGCCTGTTTACTATCACGGGTGCATATAACAGCACTAAGATCGTTGAAAGTGACTATTCTAATAGACCGAACATAAAATCATGATTGCCTTAACAAAACTTTAATGTAAAGAAGTGCCTCATTGGTCTAGTGGTTAGCATGTTCGGCCACAGACATGAGGTCCTGGGTTCGAGTCCCGGGTCGGGCCAATTCAAAAATCAATACTGAGTTTTCTATTAAGATCTTCTCAATATTTGCCTGAAGTTGGGAAGTTGGCGATGTGATCCACCCCCGTGCCTCGGAAAGCACGTTAAGCCGTCGGTCCTGCGCCTGATCTCTCTCCGGTCGTGTCGGATTGCCGTCACATCGGACTATGAGAGTGAAGGAATAGAGAGTGCACTTGTGTTCTATGCCTGCCAATCCGCAGTGGAGTAGCGTGGTGGGTCTATGCTCTAAAAACCCTCTATCGTATGAGTGAGGAGGCCTGTGCCCAGCAGTGGGACGTTAATGGGCTGCTACTTACTTTTCTTATTAGTAAAATAATAAGACTAAATTTTTAAAAATACTACCAAAAACCACTATTCCACAATAAATATGATAGAAATAAAGACTTACTAGGGTAATGGTGCGAATATTAACTTCGCTGATAGAAGTACTTGTTTCGATTTCCGACAACAAATTTACGCAGGTTATAACGGACCTATGCACTACCATTTCAAAATAATTTATTCGCAAAAATGTTATATAATAAGGTGTGATAATGACGGTTTCTTTAACCTAATAGTATGCAAATGAAGTCAGTCTTTCAAATAGATTAACGTATAATGCGATACCAATGGTTATTGCCGACAATAGAAAACCCAAATTACATCACTCATCAATGTAATTAACCGACAAGTATTGTTCTGACCTCATTGTTGGATCTCTAATTGAAAATGAGTTCAGGTCCATTTGCATCGATCTTGTAAGTTGGCCACGTAATTTGAAAAGATTACACTAATTTAATAATAACGCCTATTGTTCGTAAAATGCGTGTATCCGGCTGGAAGGACCAAAAATGTTGGGTAATACGGGTATAGTCGGGTAGAAATAACATTTTATACATCCGTGATAATATTCATTTATGCGGCAAAAGGCAACACAAATTTTAATACAAGAAATAAACACAAACTTGTAATGATATTTTAGAGTGAAAAAGGTTCAGAAGTCATTTGTCGGGTTGAGCATACGCATATTTAATAAGATACCTGAATCACTTGTGGGTTTGCCTCCGCATAGTTTTAAGAAGTATGTTAAAAATGTCCTTATAAAAAAGGCATATTATAATGTGGAAGATTTTTAAGCGACAAAGATGTTTGGACATGATTCCAGTTGCATATGAAAGCTAAACACATTGTAACCTACAAAAAAGCTATGTTAACAGGAGTAACCGTTGAGTTTCTTGCCGGCTTCTTCTCAGCGGAATCAGCTTTCCGAACCGGTGGTAGATTTGTTACCAACGGACAGACTACTGACGATTCAAAAGTGCTTTTTGAGCCTACTTGAATAAAGAATATTTTGATTTGATTTGATTTGAAGACAAGCGCCTTGCCAGAGCAGCCGTGTGAATCGATTTGTTGAATGGGTTTAAATGTGAAACAAAGATTGTATAGTTGCGTTTATTATTAAAACTGAATTATAGTTACAGTTTGTTCGCGTTAAGAAAGCATTGAGTCCCTATTCTAGCCCCAGCCCTGACCAATCAAATCTTTTCAAATTACTTCAAATGGTCACTGTGAACTGTAATTTGAAACGCTTTGATTGGTTAGGGGCGGGGCTACAATGGTGACTCATTGCATTTAACGCGAACAAACTATAAATGTTTTCTGGTGGTGTTCTGGATAGATGGCGCAAACACAAGGAAGTACATCCCTCTGGCTATATTACGTCAAAACCAATGACTTAACAAACAATCCCTTTCTATGGATATAAATAATAGTTATCTTGCATGCATTTGAGCGATGGTTTTAAATAAATCACCATTAATTTACTGGATATAGAGACTTCTTCTTGTACTGTGGTATTGCAATACCTGCTGGTCATTAACTGTTCTGTTATAAAATTATGTTGTAAATACCACGTCAATCATATATGTTAACACACTGTTTGTCTAAAGTCAAGATTCCATAAAAGGTCTTCGCCCACTGAACATATATGACCTGAATAAAGTTGATTAAATACCGACATAATTGGGACTATCGGGCGTTGTTATCCAAATTATATAAGTGTTGTTATATGTAGATAAAAAACCAACATCATTTATCTATTTAGCTTATAATCTATAAATGTATTTAAGGTCTCCTTAATCTGGGAAGGGAATGCAGAGCAGTGGCCTTCTTCTGCGAAACTGTTATATCTCCGAAAGAGGCACATGAGAGACAAAGGGAGGACGCTATAGACTCTCCTCTTTTTCGGCACAGAAGGTTGGGAGGTAGAAGACGTAATTTTGCTCTTCCTCTGCCTCCTTTTTAAGTTTCCCAGCGGGAGTCTTCCGGAGTACCAGGGTAGATTGCGTGTATCTATCCTCTGGTACTCCACTAAAGCTTGGGAAGGGTACCGCTAGATTCAAGTGGGTATTCTGTTTTTATCAACAAATCCCACGCTCCCGATTCGATTTTATCTAAATGGGGTGCGTAAAAGCATTTCCCAGCGTGAAAAAAAAGTGGATGGAGTCAACATCCCCGTGAGCTCAATAATAAAGGCTCTCGTTATTAGCAAAGATATGTTGTTTCCTTTCTGATAAGTAGTGTTGTCAGTTATTATTTGGAGACCTGGAATGATGAGAGTAATCTTTCATCGTCACCATCTTTGGATTGCCAAGGGATTGGGGTGCCTTAGAATTTCGCACAACGAACATTTTTACAGTTTCAGCGACTGTAGGGCGTTGGAAGGTCATACGAGATCACCCACTTACAGTTAAGCACAGGATAGTATGTTATAGTGTCTGGAGTCGATTCAGTTTGAAGCTTCGGAATATTGCGAACGTTAAATTATCAGAAGACCCGATTGACCGAAAGCAAGTTCTCTAAAGTTACACTTCTACACATTTCGTAATATAAGATTGGTCGTTTTTACCAAGTCCGTGAAAATTTTACCAAGAAATAGCCTAAATAAGCCTGTGTTTACTTCTGTGTGTCAAGGCCTCAAATCACTTCCCTAATGTTAAGCATAGAGTCTCTGTCTGGTGTTTAGAGTGTATTATTATAAAAACAAAGTACAAACTAAAGGCTTTTCTGCTCGGTCGGTTATGGGAGCGGCAATGATCATGATTCGTCACGGTTGGTACTTCGTCATCGTCATTAGAGTGCTTTGTTTGTCGTTTTGGTTACGCGTGTTAAATAACCATTGTGGGAACACCTTTGTGGGGCAGATGTTAAAAATTTATATTGTTTTGGCAGCTTGTCCGAATAACAATGTATTGTATAATTGAGATATTATATTTCACATAATTCTTAGGAAACTATACGAGTGTCACCTACGGGAACTGCTAGTATTGTATTGGTACAGATAACATACTTCTTTGGGTTTACAAAGTCGAAGAACTGTTGCAATCCCGATGGGAAGTGAACCTTTATTGGAATAGGCCAGTGTTCGCATTCCCAGTACTCTCGCACGAGATCCGCTACGCACGAGGCAGTGACCTTCTAGGCTGTAGTAACTTACCGGCTGATGACCTCTTTAAAACTCACAGTTCTTTACTCCAAAAGGAATACTGTGTAAACAATGAGGCACTGAATGTATTTCTTATAGTTTCCCATAGATATTTGCAGGACCAGTAGAGCTATCAGTACAAATCCTCGGCGAGGCGTTGCGGATATTTTTTTGTTTGACAGCGAATTTGAAATTAAGAAAATTGTATTTTCTAATTTGTCTAGTTCTTATTTGGAGACTATCATGGAATAGTTACCATCCAATCAAAGACGTACAAGAAAAACAAATTGCGTTGCGGTACAATGTGTACATGCCATAAGAGATAAATTAGCTTTTACCAGGTTTGCGCTGTTCCATCTTAGACTGTACCATCATTTACTATGAGGTTAGTTAAGAGTTACTTAAATTAGTTTATGGACTATTAACATTAACATAAACTTTGAAATTCCGCTCTTTCATACAAATACATACATACATACATACATACATTACGTATAGCATCACGCCTCATTCACTTCGGGGTAGGCAGAGACAACTTCCTTCCACTTGCCACGATCCTTGCATATCTCCTTCGCTTCTTTCATTCTCATTTCATTCCTTTCATACAAGTTCGACGGTTTAGAGTACTCTTGACCTGGCCGTTACTTAAAATGTCCTGTATGTGGTCCAGGAACGTTCGCCTTAGTCTTCCCCTTCCAACCTTCACATTCACTCTTGACTCATAAATCCTTTTTGTCAGTATCCTTTCATTCATTCTCTCTAAATGCCCAAACCATCTAAGCATACCTTTCTCAATTTTAGTCACTACTTCTTCTTTTATACCACAACGCTCTCTTATCACACTATTTCTTACTTTATCACTCAGTTTCAATCCACTATTTATTTTCAATTTGATTCTTCTGCCATATCCAACTTTCACTACCATACATAAGTGTTGGCACCAACACTCCAGCATGCACAGCCAGTCTAGCCCTTTGAGACACGATCTGGCTATTCATATTCATACAAATATCACAAAAAAATCCCCAAACAGTAGACTATATGGTACATACAACCGAATTTGTGCAACTAATCATTGTACTGACCTTCAAATCCAAAATTTGTAAAATAAATGTAGTGTAAATGACCGTTATTGATAATATACAATAAAGTTAAAAAAAAGGTAAGTAACAGCCCATTAACGTCCCACTGCTGGGCACAGGCCTCCTGGCTCATATGAGAGAGGGTTTTTAGAGCATAGACCCACCACGCTGCTCCACTGCGGATTGGCAGGCATAGTACACAAGTGTATTCTCTATTCCTTCACTCTCATAGTCCGACATGACGGCAATCCGACACGACCGGAGAGAGAGATCAGGCGCAGGACCGACGGCTTAACTTGCTCTCCGAGGCACGGGGGTGAATCACACCGCCAACTTCCCAACTTCGGACAAATATTGAGAAATTCTTAATAGAAAACTCAATATCCTTTTTTGATTTGGCCCGACCCGGGACTCGAACCCAGGACCTCATGTCTGTAGTCGAACATGCTAACCACTAGAACAATGAGGCAGTTATAATTAAAAACTCAATTAATTAATAATATACAATATTATTAATTAATTGAGTTTTTAATTTCATTTATTGACGTCTACATTTGGATCATAGAAGACTATAACGTCATAAGGAAATATTGTTGTAGTAAATGTATTAGGCGGATCGCGCTTCTCTATCGCATGTACCGCGTTTTCGCTCGCACGCTCGGCTCAGGCGGAATGTGACAATGAGTTATGATTTTTCGTGGGGTTTATAAGATGTTATCACGTCAAAAAGCAATGGCTATGGATTAAATCTTGCAAAATCTGCGACGAGATTCATTTATCACATGTTGAAGAGTATGTAAAAAACAATGTACCGCGTACACGCAGCGTCAGTTGTCAGTCGTATCTGCGCTATCAATCCGTAAACGCCACCTCATACGTGCGCTCTGGCCTTTTGATTTTTTTTTTATTGTCGTGTTTGAGTGAATTTTGTGTTCTGTGAAAAACTGAAATCGATTAGCATCGCCTTTGGAGTGTGAGAATAAATTGAATCGTGCCGGAATAGTTCTTGTACACTACTGAGATGGCTGACGTTGTTGTCCCAAAAAAAAAAAAAATTATTAGATCGTGTTTTATTAAATAATTTATTACTTAAACTTGGCGACGTTTAACTGTAACTCAGTCTGATATTAATAACAGGTTTGGAATATACTAACTTATCGAATATCTTAATATATGAATAGTTCTTAATTATAACACTACTGTCATAGATGACCTTGTTATCCCAACAGATATTATTTCATTTTATTTCTTTAAAGAAGTTTAAGTTTAGTTATGGCTCAATCCAATGTTAATAATATATCTGGATGTTTTTTTGTTAACACGTAACAATGGCTGACGTTGTTTTCCCAAAACATATTGTTTATATGGTGTTTTATTGAGTAATTTATTAATTAAGACCGGTCAAGCTTCGCTAAGACTCAATCTGATGTTATTAATGTAACTGAAATTATTCGCCTTTTGATGTGAAATACCAATTCGTTTCATAATAGTTATTATATACTACTATGTTGGCTGACGTTGTTTTCCCGAAAACATAATATTTAGACCGTATTTAATTTATAATTTACTACGTAAACTTGATAACGTTTAGCTGTAGCTCAGTCTGATATTAATAACAGATCTGTAATTTACTAATTTATCGCATATGTGAAGTATGAGAGGAATTTAGTAATTAGCAATATGAATAGTTCTTAATTATAACTACTGTGATAGCTGAGGTTGTTTTCCCAACAAATATTCTGATTGTTTCTTTGAATCACTTGTGAATTAATTTATCTAAGTTTAATTGTAGCTCAATCCGATGTTAATAATATATCTCGATATTTTTGGCTTATCACGTAACGATGGCTGACGTTGTTTTTCACAACACATATATTTATATCGTGTTTTATTTTATAACTTACTAATTTAGATAGTTCAAGCTTAGCTAAAAGTCAATCTGATGTTAATAATACATCTAGAATTATATTAGTAGGTGTCTAAAGTGAAAGACAAGTTCGTATCATGAATAGTTCTTATACTTTAATGCGATGGCTGTCGTTCTTTTCCTCAAAACATATTGTTTATAAATATCGTTTATATTTAATAACTTATTAATTTAGATAGCTCAAGCTTAGCTAAGGCTTAATCTGATATCACTTATGTATGAGGAATTGGTTGCAATTGAAACTTGAAAGACAAATTCGTATCAGAATAGTTCTTATACACTTCTGTGATGGCTGATGGTTGTTTTCCCCAAAAATTTTTATTTAAATCGTGGTTTATTATTATAACTTATTTATTTAGAGAATTCGAGCTTAGCCAAGACTGAATCTGGTGTTAATAATATATCTGGAATTATTCACCTGCTAAAGTAAAAAATAAATTCTTATCAGGAATAATTCTTATACTTTACTGCGATGGCTGTTGTTCGTTTCCCTAAAACATATTGTTTATATCGTGTTATATTGAATAATAAATAAAGATCGGTCAAGTTTAGCTAAGGCTTAATCTGATATCAATAATGTATCAGGAATATTTTGCCTATTAAAGTGAAAGACTAATTTTTATCAGGAGTTCTTACATATTACTGCGATGGCTGACGTTGTTTTCCCAAAACATATTAGTCGTATCATTTTTATTCAATAATTTATTAATTAAAGCCCTTCAAACTTAGCTAAGGCTTAATCTGATATCAATAATGTATCAGGAATTATTTGCCTATTAAAGTGAAAGACTAATTTTTATCAGGAGTTCTTACATATTACTGCGATGGCTGACGTTGTTTTCCCAAAACATATTAGTCGTATCATTTTTATTCAATAATTTATTAATTAAAGCCCTTCAAACTTAGCTAAGGCTTAATCTGATATCAATAATGTATCAGGAATTATTTGCCTATTAAAGTGAAAGACTAATTTTTATCAGGAGTTCTTACATATTACTGCGATGGCTGACGTTGTTTTCCCAAAACATATTAGTCGTATCATTTTTATTCAATAATTTATTAATTAAAGCCCTTCAAACTTAGCTAAGGCTTAATCTGATATCAATAATGTATCAGGAATTATTTGCCTATTAAAGTGAAAGACTAATTTTTATCAGGAGTTCTTACATATTACTGCGATGGCTGACGTTGTTTTCCCAAAACATATTAGTCGTATCATTTTTATTCAATAATTTATTAATTAAAGCCCTTCAAACTTAGCTAAGGCTTAATCTGATATCAATAATGTATCAGGAATTATTTGCCTATTAAAGTGAAAGACTAATTTTTATCAGGAGTTCTTACATATTACTGCGATGGCTGACGTTGTTTTCCCAAAACATATTAGTCGTATCATTTTTATTCAATAATTTATTAATTAAAGCCCTTCAAACTTAGCTAAGGCTTAATCTGATATCAATAATGTATCAGGAATTATTTGCCTATTAAAGTGAAAGACTAATTTTTATCAGGAGTTCTTACATATTACTGCGATGGCTGACGTTGTTTTCCCAAAACATATTAGTCGTATCATTTTTATTCAATAATTTATTAATTAAAGCCCTTCAAACTTAGCTAAGGCTTAATCTGATATCAATAATGTATCAGGAATTATTTGCCTATTAAAGTGAAAGACTAATTTTTATCAGGAGTTCTTACATATTACTGCGATGGCTGACGTTGTTTTCCCAAAACATATTAGTCGTATCATTTTTATTCAATAATTTATTAATTAAAGCCCTTCAAACTTAGCTAAGGCTTAATCTGATATCAATAATGTATCAGGAATTATTTGCCTATTAAAGTGAAAGACTAATTTTTATCAGGAGTTCTTACATATTACTGCGATGGCTGACGTTGTTTTCCCAAAACATATTAGTCGTATCATTTTTATTCAATAATTTATTAATTAAAGCCCTTCAAACTTAGCTAAGGCTTAATCTGATATCAATAATGTATCAGGAATTGCTTGCCTGTTGAAGTGAAAGATAAATTCGTATCAGAATAGTTCTTATACACTTCTGTGATGGCTGACGTTGTTTTCCCGAAAAATATTGTTTAGATCGTGATTTTTAGATATTTAATGAATTTAACGACTTAACACCGAAAATTTTTAGACTGTGGCCCAATCTGACACTAGTTATAATTGGATATTACCTCGTGTAGAAGTGTGAAACAAATTTAGTAACTTGTACAGAATTAATTCTTATAAATTACGTAGACGAGTCTCTTTTCTCAGGTTGTAGACTTATCTGTGTATCAAATTTCATCTAAATCTGTTTAGTAGTTTTGCCGTAAAAGCCCGACAGACAGATTTACTTTCGCATTTATAATAGTATTTTTATGGACAATAGGGCTAAATAACTTTATTATGTCTCGTTGTGGCTTTTGGATTTAATAACATGATCTCGCTGGCAGGAATTGGTGTGAATACCTTAATGGCAGAGATCCTGGGTTTCATTATTAGCAGGATAAATATAGGAAATAGTATCTAATGTCTAAGTCTACACAGGTAGGAGACTGTAGGTAAATTACCTCTTAGCTTGCTTCTATTATAGACTGCCTCATTGGTCTAGTGGTTAGCATGTTCGACTACAGACATGAGGTCCTGGGTTCGAGTCCCGGGTCGGGCCAATTCAAAAATCAATATTGAGTTTTCTATTAAGATTTTCTCAATATTTGCCCGAAGTTGGGAAGTTGGCGGTGTGATCCACCCCCGTGCCTCGGAGAGCACGTTAAGCCGTCGGTCCTGCGCCTGATCTCTCTCCGGTCGTGTCGGATTCCCGTCACATCGGACTATGAGACTGAAGGAATAGAGAATGCACTTGTGTACTATGCCTGCCAATCCCCAGTGGAGCAGCGTGGTGGGTCTATGCTCTAAAAACCCTCGCTCCTCGCAGTGAGGAGGCCTGTGCCCAGTAGTGGGACATTAATGGGCTGCTACTTACTTGCTTCTATCTTAGACTGTATCATCAAGTGAGATTACAATATCAGTTAAACGCAATTATAAACATGTTAGTACAGTTTTTCTATTTCTCTCACTTTCTAAATTTCTCTTTGTATCTAATATCTCTATAAATGCATTTTATCATCTGAACTAATTATATTCTGCGGTTTTACACGCGTAATTACTAATCCTGTGGGTATCTGGAGAAACCCTTCGATAGTTAGATACCTAGCAGTGTTACTCGCGTAGTTACCGATTCCGTGGGAATAACAGAGCATATATGTACAATAAACGTTTACATCGCCATATTTGAAGTTACTGTTCCAGCGAATTTCAGCGTAGTCACGAATACACTACGAAAATAGCCCTGTTAGATCTCTCAATTAAATCAAAACAACCCTTATTTAAAGACGCTTCTAAAGCACTTTTGAACCCTAAAATTAAGTCTTGTTGTATTTTTAAACTATTACAAATATACAAGTGTCACTAAAATATTTTTGAAATCTGATGAGAGTTCAAAAAACTCATTACAATTACATTTTATACGTTAAAACAATGCTTAGATGGTTTGGGCATGTAGAGAGAATGAATGAAAGGAGACTGACAAAAAGGACTTATGAGTCAAGAGTGAATGCGAAAGTTGGAAAGGGAAGACCAAGGCCAGCGCCAGGTCAAGAGTACTCTAAACCGACGAACTTGTATGAAAGGTTTAATGAGAATGAAGGAAGCGAAGGAGATATGCAAAGACCGTGGCAAGTGGAAGGTTGATCATCCATGTTACCCAAATCCCTCATAATAGAAACTCCGCTAAACACCCTTATTTTCAAAGCTATTCACGCTTTACATGGAGGAACTCGGGTCCGTAATAGCTAGTGAGGCCATAGTAGGGATACTCCGCCTTCACTTGGAGCAATGACTGGGAAGCCATCACGGATTGCTCTCTTACCAGCTAGTGCAGGTACTAACCGGTCATGGTTGCCACGGAAAATACCCGCACCAAATCGTTGATTGTGAGCCGTCACCCACCTACCACGAGTGTGGTGCCCCTATAGGCACAGAGCATCACACAGTGGCTGAATATCCAGCATGAAGATCTCTACTGACGTCATTGATTGGTACGGTCCCCTCGCTGGCAGGTATTATTGGTACTGTGCTTGTCTTGTTTCTTGTTGAATGAGGCACGACGAAGAGAGAGGGCGAATGCAGTCGAGGCACAGTACCCCCGACGGGGGGGATTAGGAAACAGGCGACGGAGGATTATCCATCTCCTACCTCTGTAGTGTAATTTTGAGCCGGCTTCATTCGGAGGGGCCATGGTAGAATGCCTCATAAAACCTTTGGTCCTTCCATTTACAAATGACGAGGGCTTCGCTGGGTTTTAGTGGCTATTAACGTCTACCGTATAGAAAAGTGATGTCTTTCCAATGTATTCGCTCAATATTTACGGATTTCCTCTTATTCCCACGGGATCACTACATGAGTGCCACCGCTGGGAGCAGCTAGTCTTTAATATATGAAACGATCTTTTAGTTACTTATGCTTGTGGCCTTGGTTTACTACCAATACTATGAAGGTTAATTCAACCCACTCGACTGACGCCTACATCTAGGTTTTATAATGTATCTATAATTAGGCCTATTAATTCCTGTAAACTAGTTAGTAAACCCCGACTTTGTATATTTATTATTTAGGAATTAAACAATTGTTATACAAACACAACTAATAAACTACATGTCAAGTTTTCCTCTATTACTTATCACATAAATGTAATTATTTTATGTAAAATACAATAGTAATATATTTGATTGCTACTGAGGTATCTACTGACTTCAAATATATAAAATGGCAGTATTAAATGTCAATGAGTCAAAAACTAAATAAATATCAAAATATTAGAAAAAAAATGTGGGTAAAAACAAACTACAGATTTATATTAAAGTAAAGAAATAAATTGTATCTATGGCTAAAATTCTAAGCGGTTATTATAGAAAGACCAGAGATTTTTAGAAGTTTTTATACCACTAAAGAGTAAGTCCCCTGCGTATGTGTTAGTTCTCTAAGGAAAAGTCGAAGTTCAAGTTACTACCCTACCTTCTATTATCACGGATTCCCAGTTATGGATGAACAATTCATTTCTCTACTCACACTGGCTCCTTTGCACTGCTATCAACCCTTTAGTAGTATTGAGTAGGGCATGGCTTTAAAAATAGTTTGTAAGAGTACCCTCATTTTTGTACTGAGCGATAATTAAAATGAATACTGGTGTACTCATCATCAAAATGAAGTTGAAGGTTTCTTGTGCTATCATCTTTGTGCATAATTATGAGTCGTCCGTTCAAGGCCTCATCGGTTAACCAGCCCTTTTCCCGGACATACTGTCCTTAGGATCAACCTTGGGTTCACAAGTATTGACCCTCCCTCCTCAGAGCCCACATATGACATTCTTTGAGCTGTTGACTCCTTTTTTTAACTGGGAAATGCTTTATTCACATCGGATGAAGTATAAACTTGCATCTGGGAGTGTGGGACTCGCTGGTTTAACCAGGATTCACACTAAAAGCCAGCGGAACCCTCTTTATCTGGGTGTCAGGGTCCAGATGTCAGCTAACGCATTTAGCTCTGATGCCCCAAATGACTCTGACTTAAGGGTTTCGTTGAGGGAATTCGTCCTGTCGCTCTTTCACTTCTCCGGAGTAGCGTCTGCCATAAGCTGCTTTTGCCTGTTTAAAGCTGATAGCCTTACAGAAGGAGATCACTGCTCTCCAACCTTGCTGGTCCTTAAAAAGCAACGCTTTTTAAGGACCTGTATCACAGTCATCGAAGGTACTTATCCTATTCTACATTTAATTTCTTCAAGGTGGTCTAAAACCGAAATAAAAAATACCGACCTAGATATTTGAACTTGCTGACAAAAATTTGCAAAAAAATTCTATTTTTAATATATGACTGAATTAATACCGTAGCAGATTAAACTCGTCAGCCCTTTTTTTTTGTCGCTGAGAAATGCAATTTATGCACTAACCCTGTCCGATGACCAGTCAGGAGTGTGGAACTCGGCGATGGAAGGTCTCGCAATACCTACTAAAACCCAGCGGAACCCTCTTCATCCATTAGTGAAGCACCAGGTGATCAGCTTTCGCATTCTGCCATGGTGTCCCGGATGAGTCCGACGGAGGATTCACGGAGGCGGGAGGAGGAGGAGGAGGCCTCCTTCGGCGGTGAGGTGGTGCATCCACTGCATTCTCCCTCTCTCTCTCTCGTGGGCTTCCTTCAGCGAGACTACTGTCTCGCAAAAGAAGGCCACTGCCGCCCACTATCTCTCGCTGGAGAGCATCGTGCCTACAAGGCTTCCCAACGAGAGGTCGCCGCCGATCAACGCCACCACCAGGTGACGCTGAGGTCCCCAGGCCAAACTCGTCAGCCCTCAAAGGAGTAAATTTTGTTTTTTAATATGTTGTTCAGCAAATGTATGCCATTATGTTGACGATCCAGTGTGTCCTTGATAACTATTGCATTTATACTTTAAAATTTATTGTGTATTGGTTAAAGTTGACCCCGATTGATCAGAAATCAGAAGCACACTCTGTTATGCATCTTGAATTGGCTGATTTGCCATGCAAAAGATGTTTGTTACGTCTCTATCGGGGTTTCAGAGACATCGAGTATTACGTATTATTATTTTAGCGTGTAGGATATGATAAGTCTAAAATAATGTTTAACAAAAAACATATATTTTGTAGTGAGGTGTAGTTCCGCTGGGTTTGTAGGGCGTCGTCCGCCCACCGCACTCCAAATAGTTTCGCCGCTTACGTAACCCAGCAATCTTATTGGAAAATCAACCATCAAAATATTTTCACAGTGGTTTTATTTACTAGGTTTTCCCAATGGTGTTACTCAAGTAGTTCCTAATCCTTGAATATTGAAGACCTCGTTTCAGTGATGGTCTGTTGCCAATGGTTTTAAGTCTAGTTTTCTATTACATCAACTGACTCTCCATTTAATTTTGAGTCAATCTGATCAATATTACTTTATTGAAGAAAGGCTTTTACAACACTTTTGCATTGTTATTTTCTTATTGATGATCATGATATTGAACAACACCTTAAAATTTCTCCTCTTTATCAGTTACAACAATTACTATTATTTTAAGTTTGATCTGATGGATTACTTTAAACTATAATATTGCCTTTGAGTTGGCTTTCATCTAATGGAGTTTAATTAAGTCTAAAAGTAAATAGTGTGATAAGAAGATGAAGGTTGCGGTATAAAAGAAGATGTAGTGTCTAAAATTGAGAAAGGTATGCTTAGATGGTTTGGGTACGTAGAGAGAATTAATGAAAGGAGTCTGACAAAAAGGATTTATGGAACGTTCCTGGACAAAATCCAGGACATTTGAAACAAGGGCCAGGTCAAGAGTACTCTAATCAGACGAACTTGTATGAAAGGATTAATGATAATGAAAGAAGCAAAGGAGATATGCAAGGATTGTGGCAAGTGGAAAGTGATGCTGTGAGTATAATAGTGCTTTATGTCATTACCTTTATAGCAAATGTTAATATTTTGATGCCTATTGGAACTTTCGATATGTTACTCATAGTAATATGTTTACGTGTACATATCAAATTCTCGATAATAGATATAAGGTATTTTAGATAGACAGATGTATATTTTAAATACAATAACTTAACATTAACTAGATTTAGTGTGCAACTGGGCGGTCTCTTCCAGACAACCCTTACGATTAGGGTATTTTCTTCAGTTCCGACAGCCGTTTTCTCTATTTCTTCGCTGTTTCGTGACATGCCAGCATATGCCATGCCAGATGATAATTCATGAAATATTACCCTAGTACCATGAAATATATCATCGAAAACATCAATCAGACGGGAATAGAACGTCGCGTAACACCGTCGCCAGCTGAGTAGTGTGACCGTGCTATCATCCGGCGTCACCCGCGCCTCGAATAATTTCGCCTCTCACACACCAAAATAATCAGTCTACATCTAGTCGCAGCCGGAAAACGACTGCATCAAAATTTGATCTGTTGCGGCTTTTATACCCCTCCAATAGGGATGGCCTCCGTGCGCACGCGTTCAGCCTCCCCCAAATCGGTATCGTTTTCACCAGTTCTCGAACGAAAGTACAAAATTGAACGAGTCCCGAACGAAAACACCGACTTGAGTGCGACCGATTGGCGGAGATATTTCACCGATTTCAGCTCATATCTAGGTGAGTACTGTTAATTTGACCCGATATGACTCATTTGACTCATATTCAACGACCTTGTTCTATATTGGTTGTTACTGGAGCGTTTGGGAGGCGGACACCGTAAACAAAGTGCGTAGAAACTGTTCGCTGCAAATTTGCGTCAGCGAATCGATGACAAATTGGTACTTTTTGACATTCTTCAAATCAAATATATTTAATGCAACATCTATAATAAGATAAAATCCTCCCACTAGACGTTTTAGAGATGTTGATTAATATATTCAAAGTCTTTGATGCAAGATGCAAGATTACTTAGACGATAGAAACGCGTGGGAGTGCGCGAACTGCTCTAATTTTTTTATTTTATTTATTTGGTTCGTTAAACGGGTGAAATCTATTAAAAGTATGTTAACATAAGAATAAACTAAAAACAAAGAAAAACTATAACACTACACGGGATATTAATAGAGTGTAAACTACAAAAAAAATTTAAAACTAAAGAATACAATAAATAAGGAATGGAGGTAATGTTACAGTAGCTTACTCTTAAGGGAATGTCTAAATGAGGCCACAGAACCAGAAAAAATATCAGTCTTTTTTTTTTATTATTGCTGACAGTTTAGCGCTTGACTGTGATCTCACCTGATGGTAAGTGATGATACAGTCTAAGATGGAAGCGCGCTAATCTGTTAGATATACCCCTTACGGTTTCTACACAGCATCGTACCGGAACACAAATCTCTTTGTTTGGTGGTACGTTAAAATTTACGCGTTCTAAGATGTCAGGAGAGTCTATAAGCCGTTAATAATTTTATAAAATAGAAGCATATCTAGTAACAACTGCCTCATTGGTCTAGTGGTTAGCATGTTCGACTACAGACACGAGGTCCTGGGTTCGAGTCCCGGGTCGGGCCAATTCAAATATCAATATTGAGTTTTCTATTAAGATTTTCTCAAAATTTGCCCGAAGTTGGGAAGTTGGCGGTGTGATCCACCCCCGTGCCTCGGAGAGCACGTTAAGCCGTCGGTCCTGCGCCTAATCTCTCTCCGGTCGTGTCGGATTCTCCTGTCACATCGGACTATGCACTTGTGTACTATGCCTGCCAATCCACACGGGTCTATGCTCTAAAAACCTGGAGTGGGACGTTAATGGGCTGCTACTTACTTACTATATCTAGTAACGTATGCCTGCTTCCTAAATATATAAGTTAAAAAAAAATTTGAATTGAAATATATAAAACTAATATGATATTGTAATGATGATAGTAACAAAAAATAAAGAAATGATTTTATGTCGTTCTTTAATATCATCATCAGTCGTACATTAGAATTACTGTGTTGAAAAAAAAATTGATTTCATTAATAACGACTTCGGTTGTAACGACTTTGTGATTATAGCGACGTCAAACTTACGGCGCTTGAATTGAAAGCGTACTTTCGTAAGCGACTTTGGATATAACGACAATATCGGGTATAGCGACATGTTTTTATGAACCCTTACGAATATTGAGTCAGAAAAGGCACAAAGACACAGTCATTCCTATTAAGCTTTTTCTTCTTTGTTTACAACAGATGGTCAAGCAAATGCTGTTTGTATGCTATTTGGTGAAGGTTATAATAATTTAGATGTACAAAATATTACGAAAATAGAATACACCTGACTGCGTGCACTATAACACTTTTTTTCTATAAGCCTCATTGGTCTAGTGGTTAGCATGTTCGACTACAGACATGAGCTCCTGGGTTCGAGTCCCGGGTTAATTAAAAATCAATATTGAATTTTCTATTAAGATTTTCTCAATATTTGCCCGAGGTTGGGAAGTTGTCGGTGTGATCCACCCCTGTGCCTCGGAGAGCATGTTAAGCTATCGGTCTTGCGCCTGATCTCTCTCTGATCGTGTCGGATTCCCGTCATATCGAAGTATGAGAGTGCACTTGTGTACTATGCCTACCAATCTGCAGTAGAGCAGCTTGATGGGTCTATGCTCTAAAACCCTCTTTCGTATGAGTGAGAAGTAAATACATATGTACATGACTTTTTCTTATTTTGGGCATTGCAACCTCTGGTTATAGGGACGACATTAAAGTGCCCCTCTGCCGACGTTATAACCAATATTTACTGTAATTGCTTCATCTTTGTGGCAAATATTTACATTCCTTTAAGTTGAATATGAATACAGTCACATTAATAAATATATTACAGTTTTATGGGTCTGAATGTCATATAGGGACCTCTTGCTTGAATAATTTAAGCTATGCGGATGATATGGTCCTTCTTAGACCCTCGAATAAAGGCCTCCGCAAACTGATAGGAATCTGTGAACGTTTTGCAGCATCGCATGGTCTAAAATACGACATCAAGAAAACCGTAGCGATGGTTTTCCGCTCAGACAGATGTCCGGAAATCATTCCAGCAATTTACCTTGACGATTGTGTATTAAAAAAGGTTGAGCAGTTGCTAGCGAAGTCCAGAGAATCAGGACTCTATCCGACAGGGCCCTGATTGAAAGGGGATCTAAGGTCTTCTGAGGCGAGCGTGGTCACTGTTGCGGCGATCCGTCCCCACTTGGAGGGTTGGCTTGCTAGACGTCACGGTGCTTTGTCCTACAGGTTGGTGCAGGTGTTAACCGGACACGGATGTTTTGATAAGTACCTGCACCAGGTTGTGGGCTCTGTGGAGTCTTCTGCCTGCCGAGTGTGCGGAGCGGCTGTTGACTCGGCGTACCACACTCTAGCAGAATGCCCGGCTTGGGAACCACAGCGCCATCTCACGGTATTCCTGGTTGGAAGTAACCTCTCTTTGTCGAGCGTAGTTGGTGCTATGCTCAGTAGAGAGTCACGTTGGAGAGCTGTGTCCTCCTTTTGTGAATATGTCATCTTGCAGAAGGAGGCGTTAAAGAGGGAAAGGGAAATTGCGGTCGCTGCTCCCCCCGGCCGCCGGAGGAGAAGGGGTGCCAGAAAGCGCAGTTTTGCCCGTTTGCTTCCCATTCCTTGAACCCTTGAGACGCATTCATCCAGAGTGCCAGCTGAATGCGTCAGCGAACATCTGGGCCCCAGTATACGGATAACGAGGGTTCCGCTGGGTTTTAGTGGCTGGGTTCCGCTGGGTATTCTGGCGCAGCCAGCGAGTCCCACACTGTCGGATAGAGTTAACTTCATCTGAGGTGCGCAAAAGTATTTCCCAGCGAGAAAAAAAAAGAAAGTTCAAATACCTAGGGCACATATTAACTGCAAATTTTATGGATGACAATGACATCGAAAGAGAACGCCGTGCTCTGGCAGTAAGATGCAACATGATTGCATGCCGTTTTGGGAAATGTGCCGACGTGTCAAAGTAACATTATTTCGGGCGTATTGCCTAAGCTTTTATACTTGTCAGCTTTGGACAAAATTTTTATGCAATCATAAGATCGCGCCTAAGACTGCCTCATTGGTCTAGTGGTTAGCATGTTCGACTACAGATATGAGGTCCTGGGTTCGAGTCCCGGGTCGGGCCAGTTCGGAATCGATATTGAGTTTTCTATTAAGATTTTCTCAATATTTGCCCGAAGTTGGGAAGTTGGCGGTGTGATCCACCCCCGTGCCTCGGAGAGCACGTTAAGCCGTCGGTCCTGCGCCTGATCTCTCTCCGGTCGTGTCGGATTCCCGTCACA
>JACTOM010000897.1:473030-520693 GCA_015832385.1 Elymnias hypermnestra | reverse complement strand
GCATTATACAGTGTTTGTTATGTTGGTAGGTCTGTCTGAAGAAGAGCCTCATTCTAATTGGTGTAATTATTCTACCGTGCTTTATAAAGTGAAAACTTCTTTAAGAGCGCTGTGATTTGAAAGACGATGAAACGATAAAGCGACAGAAAAAAGAGACAGACATAAAATAATGAGATTTAACATGGAAGAGAATGGGATAGCAAGCATTATACAGTGTTTGTTATGTTGGTAGGTCTGTCTGAAGAAGAGCCTCATTCTAATTGGTGTAATTATTCTACCGTGCTTTATAAAGTGAAAACTTCTTTAAGAGCGCTGTGATTTGAAAGACGATGAAACGATAAAGCGACAGAAAAAAGAGACAGACATAAAATAATGAGATTTAACATGGAAGAGAATGGGATAGCAAGCATTATACAGTGTTTGTTATGTTGGTAGGTCTGTCTGAAGAAGAGCCTCATTCTAATTGGTGTAATTATTCTACCGTGCTTTATAAAGTGAAAACTTCTTTAACATCGCTGTGATTTGAAAGACGATGAAACGATAAAGCGACAGTAAAAAGAGACAGACATAAAATAATAAGATTTAACATGGGAGAGAATGGGATAGCAAGTATTATATAGTGTTTGTTATGTTGGTAGGTCTGTTTGTGCTCTGCTTTGTGCCTTCACTCGTGTCTATCAAGGCGTAGTGAGAGTTCACACTAAATCATTACTAAAACCTACAATTTTTTTCTTGCCGACATTTTACATTCCTCTAAAGCCAACATTTTTCTTTCTTTGCCTTTACATAAGCTATGTATTAGTATGTGAAGCCAAAACTTTGTGCCCTTTTTTTAAGAAAATTGCGTGGACGGAGGAGTATGAAATTTTGCACACTTAAACTATAAATTTACAAAAGAACATGTAAAAGCGATATTGAAAGGAGAGTGAATGCAGGGAATATGGTAAACGGTGCTCTGCACCGGACTGGCTGTGGATGCAGGAGTGTTGGTGTCAACACTTATGTATGGTAGTGAGAGTTGGGTAATGCAGAAGGAGCACAAAAGTAAAATAAATGCGGTTAAGAACAAATGAGGAGTATGGGTGGATTGAAACTTAGTGACAAGGTAAGAAATAATGTGATAACAGAACGTTGTGGTATAAAAGAAGATGTAGTGACTAAAATTTAGAAAGGTATGCTTAGATGGTTTGGGCACGTAGAGAGAATGCATGGTAAAATTGGAAGGGGAAGACCAAAACAAACGTTCCTGGACCAAATTTAAATAAGGGCCAGGTTAAGAGTACTCTAAACCGACGAAGTTGTATGAAAGGTTTAATGAGAATGAAAGAAGCGAAGGAGATATACAAGGATCGTGGCTTAAACCATAAGCTATATAGAAGGAGAGCAAAATGATATTTTATCAAAATTATGCATATAAAATATATTAAATCAATAAGAAACACATTTACATTACAGGTTACATTATAAAAGTTTATATTGTCAAAAGCACTAAGGAGGTTACATTGGAAACGTTACGATGTTGAAAATATCTGATGTTTTATGTAAACTTGGTAATTTCTTCATAAAAAATTGTTGAAGTTGTTACTTCTCAGGAGAATCAACTTATATATTGTATATTTCTTAACCGGTGGTTTTTGTCAACGAACAGACTGATGATGATTCAAAAGAGCTTTGATTTGATGCAAAGAGCAGTGGCATTGACCAGAAGCGGAAGATAAGCAATTGTTAAAACGAATGCTTTGAAGTAAAATCGTAGTTTCGCAGTACGATATCAAACCGCAAGGTTATCTGGAAGCTGACACTGCCTCTCATATACATCATGACTTAGTTTAGTAGGAAATTGATAAAGCAGCTATGAATACAAGAGCTATTTATAGTAGTTCTGCCCAATGGTGTCACTTGTCTAATTCACGATCCCGTGGGGAAAATTACAAGCCAGTATATGTGGTTCTGGAGGAATTGCGGTAATTGCGGAGTGTTTTAATTTCAGTAAGATATGTGGTCAAAACTTAAGCGGAACAAAAGTGATTGGTAATTAAAAGAAAGTGGTCTTCGCGCTCAGATTCCCGCCAAAGTTTTTGCGATTGAAATTGTTGGTTGTCAATGTCAAATACCAAAAACAGATGAAAAAAATAAAACAAAAGTGTTGTTTTAAATCTGATTTGATTTCTAGACGACGGGATGGACATCATACGTTTTACATTCGAAACCAAGAAAATGGAGAATAACTTCACTTTTAAATTGAATTAATTTCTGAACGACAAACGATCATTAACTGCGAAATCTACCAGATTGAAGAAGCATATTATATTATCCTCTGGCGACGTAGTCTTGGTGTTTCGCCATATTCCCACTGAATCCGGATATAAGCAAAAGTTACTAAGAGATTTCTTTACTATTCAATTTTATTGATTTGAAATTCGTCATACATGTTTTTTTCGCGACGTAAACTTACACTAATAATAGGATAACTGAATAAAAAAAAGCGGGTAACAGCTAAAGTTTGTCATCAACATTATCCTGCCCTTATCCTGCACATTCACACTCCTTACCCACATATCCTCTTTCACGAAGTTCATCCACACTTTTTTTGGTCGCCCTCTCCCGGCCCTTCCTCTTACCATCATATTTAGGGCACTCTTGCATACATGGCTATCGTCCCTTCCCATGACATGTCCATACCAGGATAGCCTTGCACTCCTTATCTTCTCGATCACTAGGGCTACTTTCACTCTTCCTCTAATATACTCATTTCTAATCTTATCTAATTTCGTCACTCCACACATCCATCTCAACATTCACATTTCCGCTGCATGCAATTTCCTTTCGTTCTCCCCTTTGGTGGCCCAGCACTCTGATCCGAACAGCTAGCGTTTGTATATATTTATATTAAAACCCAAAAACGCCTAATTTAATGTCATAAAATTTACTACGCTTTGCGATATTGCTCACATAAATATGACAGGCGTTTGTATTTATTTTTATAACTACTTATGGTGTCTTTTATTATTACGTATGAATATGGTTTCTTATTACACAACCCAACAATAGATAGTCAAATTTGGACGGCGAACTTGGCGGTTTTAAAATAATAAATTAAATAAAATATAAAATTTTATTTATAAATTAGTACTTAAAACGAGCTTAGGGGATCTAAATAACTTAATCGGTCGGAGTGCAAGACGTGACTGCCTGCTTGTGTTTTCTTCCAAAACACAATGCCTTTGAAAACATAAAAAACGCGGTCCTGAGGGACGGGAAGGCAATGGCCAGTTGCATCATGTAATCACATGTGCAGCGTTTTTTATGCGCATCTAAGGGTCAGAAATCCCTTGTCAATTTTGAGTAATATATTACTTACAGATGTCTGAATGGCCACAAGTGGGCACATGTTAGGCCTGCATAACTANCAGTACATGCACCATACAGCAATGGTTCAAGTACCGGCAATCAAATCTGTCAGCAAATGCCTTCAGAATACTGTTTGTGCTGCCCCGAGCCCTGCGCACCAGTGATGCACACCGTTTGCAGATGGTAGTGTAGAAACAGTCTACATCCGCCCCAGTGAACATACCTGAAGCGCTGCAGCAGGCAGCCTTATCAGAATCCTGAGAGCATATACTGTACACACAGAACATTATACTGTTTCTGCTCGTGTAAAATGTCGTACAATAAGCTCTTAAAAGAGTCATTTTAAAAGTACAACAAACCTGCGGGCGATCATGTTTGCTCTAACAGACAATGCCCTGGACTCTCTCTCTCTATATCCGCATCGTCTTTCAGATCAGAGGATACAACATAGCCGAGGTTTTTGAATCGGAACACTCTATTTATTTATTTTTATTTATTACTTATTGCACACAAAATAAAAAGATACAAAATATTAAAAAAGATAAAAACAAAAAATATGGTAAAAATGTGTACAAAGGCGGTCTTATCGCTTGGAGCGATCTCCTCCAGACAACCTTTGAATTTTAGAAGCTTACTATATATTCATCGGGTAAGTGCAAATTCATAAAACATAATCCAGAAAAAAAAACAAAGAACTTATAGATATTTTATTGATAATATAACTACAAAATACATACACATACATATACTAGGGGCATAAATATATGTTGGAGAATAAGAGAGAGAACGGAGAAGCATAAAGCACAGGGGCGTAGGGTTCTCCGCCGACATCGTTATTAATTGGATCCATTATTTCATTTCTTATTCTGTGGGCGTTCGTGGGTAATGTTGGTGCAATCAAACACTTTATTAATTAACTCGAGTTATAATGTTCAATCACTTAATGTTCCCGATATCAATTTACACAAACTCATTGACACTAATAGCTAGGAACGCGACAGTTTCAATAGTCGACCACTCCGGCCGACTGCCACTCGAGAACTGCCGAGACACGGGCCGGACCGCCACTTATTGACTTTGTCCCTCGCCGACACAAAGATGGCGCCAGCATTCCACAGACTATTACACACGGACCAACGATCCACAGACTCTTGCACTCCGACATACATATATAGATATACCTAAATAATATATATATATCGCAAAATAAACTTACATACATACATATATAACATACTAAGCGAACTTGCACAGTTTATATGCTAGGTATCATTAGATAGATTAAATTCCCTTAAGCGATGTTTGAAAATTGGAAGTGTTTCAGACTGACGTATACGTAATGGAGAGTTCCACAGCCCAATAAATTTGACAGTGAAAGAGTTTTTATAAATGTCTGTATGACTAAATGGTGTTCAGAGCATGGGAGCGGAGATTGGGCTTATTGTCAGATATGAAATTAAATCGTTCTTTTAGATAGTCAGGGCTTCATACCGCTTTTATAATCTCATCCATACTAATATCGCTATCGTTTATCTAAGTTATATTTGCCTCTGCTTCATTTTTTTCACCCTATTGTATTTGCTTGTTGAATTTTTTTACATCATCATTCGTTGCCTTTTGCATTCGTTGGTCAGCTTTTGTAACCAACCAATCGGATCAAGCTTTCTTCTTTTCACACACTGCTTGAAAGTTTTGTCCATCCACAAATTCTTCTCTTTTTTACCTTTCCTCCTTTAAGACACTCCACCCAATAGCAGTGCCAACCACTCCATCTTTAAATTTATTCCATAAACATTAAATTCATACCACCATAAATAAGTATTTATTAACATTTCCATCTCTCCCTCTAAAAATGGAATAGCTGTACATTTCTTCTATAATGTTACCTGTCTTAGTGGCAAATTAGATTAATGGTACAACATTCTTGGTCACTCGAGATCACAATTAACCAGGATCCACTGTGAGGCTTATGCATTCAAATAAATATAATTGAAGTGATAAATTGTTTCTTGTCTGTATGGTTATATTTCAAGAAGGATAAGAAGCAGAGATTAATTACGAAATTCTTTAATATAATCAATGTCAAAACGTGACCATGTACGCTAGTATACATAGATAAAGTTTCGTATGATAAGCTTAGCAAACAAGTCTCGTAGTTCTGCTTACGAAATTCTTTGTAAGTAGTAATGTTTGGCATATTTTTCTACTGTCTTGGGTATTTCGAATCACTATCTGGCGCCCATACTAATATTGGTGTCTATTTTGTCTCGTTTCTTTAAATTAAAATGAATACAGATAAAATATTGCTTAGATGGTTTGGGCACGTAATGAGAATGAATGGAAAGGAGATTAGCAAAAAGGATTTGTGAGTGTAGAGCGAATGGGAAAGCTGGAGAAGACCAGGACGAACGTTTAATGAGGATAAAAGAAACGAAGGAGATAAGCAAGGGTCGCGGCAAATGGAAGGAACGAAAGAAGAGATGTCACTCAATTAATTTAAAAACTCTAAAAATTTGAATGAAAAAGTGAATGATTTGCTGTAAGGTCAATAGATTGCATTGTAATTGTGATGATACAAAAAAGACACGACTGAATTTGTTGGAGGTCCTTCACGGAATACGTCGCGAAATACTCGTAAACCTCGTAACTTTACATTTGAAGAACTTAATATTGGAAATGTTGTCAGAATTTCACTATATTTAATGATTTTGAAATTTTATGAAAGCCTTTAGTTCCTCCTCTGGGATATTTACTCACAAACCTCGACATATCTGTTACGAGTTTGAGACTCGGCGAGAATTGAGGTCTCGCAATACCCACTAAAATCCAGGTGAACCTTTTTCATTAGTGAGTGAGACAGGAGGAACTTATGCTTTCCTTCCCGGTGTCCCATGTATTCTGCTCTTAGTATCCTGCCCTTTTCAGCAATAACTGACGATATACATGAATGAAGATTGTTGTAAAATTTCAATAATCTAGTTTTTTAGATGTATGCGTTAGTTCCAAGTGAAAATTTATATCGTTATGGAAGTAAATTGTTCAAACAAATCAGAAATGAGGAGATCCGTAGAAGAACCAAAGTCAACAACATAGCCCTACGAATCGCGAACCTGAAGTGGCAATGGGCAGGGCACATAGTCCGAAGAACGGATGGACGTTGGGTGCTGGAATGGTGACCTCGCACCGAACGACGCAGTGTCGGGAGACCCCCCACAAGGTGGACAGACGCTATAAGGAGGATCGCCGGTAGCCGCTGGAGCCAGGTGGCACAAGTCGGGCCTTGTGGGCATCATTACGTGAGACCTATGTCCAGCAGTGGACGTCCATCGATTGAAACGACGACGAAGTAAATTGTTTGTGTCCCAAAAAAAAATTCTTTTGCTTTGTTGCTGACATGTTAACGCTTGACTGTGATCTCACCTTATGGTAAGTGATGATACAGACTCTTATGGTTTCTACACAAACATATCGGAACACTAACTTTTTGCGTGGCGGTACGTCATTACTGCTAGGGTGGTAATAATAGCCAAGGTCGAAGCCGGAGTCTCTGAGGTAAGTAGCAGCCCATTAACGTGCCACTGTTGGGCACAGGCTTCCTCACTCATATGAGAGATAATTTTTAGAGCTGCTCCACTGCGGATTGGCAGGCATAGTACACAAGTGCAGTGTCTATTCCTTCACTCTCATAGGCCGATGTGACGGAATTCCGACACTCGCGAAGAGACATCAGGTTAAGGACCGACAGCTTGCGAGGCGCGGGGATCACACCGCCAATTTCCCAACCTCAAGTCTGCAGTCGAACATGCTAACCACTAGACCAATGAAGCAGTCTCTAGTATATATACCTTTATGAAAAAACCAAGTTCTAATGAGACGTGAATAGTTCTACGTAGTTTAGATAAGCCAATCGGAATTGACACCGTCGCCCTAAAACGTGTGCTGTGAGAGCAGTCGAGACAAATTCCGCTAAGTACGCGTCACCGTATGACGCCTCATTGTCAAAGCGTGTGGCGTCAGCGCGGCCATTCATTAACTTGCACACTTAAGCGAATCAAGCGCTTCGATACATTTTTTTTATATGAAACTAGCTGGAGTTTGTGACTTCTTCTGCATAGACTTAGGTATACCTTTTTTTTGTCGCTGGGAAATGCTTTTACGCACCCCTGGACGGAAGTGTGGGACTCACTGAAAAGACAGAATACCCACACTAAAGCCCAGCGAGAACCCTCGACATCCTTGGGTGTCGACACTCTGGCATCCCGGATGCACCCGTCTCATTTCAATGATTCTGGAAGTGGTCAGGTTACCCTTTCCGATGCCAGCGATATAACAGAAAAGGAGGCAACTGATCTCCATCCCGTCACGTTGGCAACCATTACATCAACTATGCTCGTTAAGGAGAAGGTTCCCTCCGATCAGCGACACCAAGACCTGTCGTCGAGATCTCCAGGTACTAGGAGGAACATGGTGTTCCGTTAACATTATACTCTTTTGTAAACGGATGTTTTGGACATATTTTAGATGGAATAATAATCCCTTTACAAAAGACTTAGTATAATGTCAAATAAATAATAAATCTGCGAAACTTAATGAAATATTTTAAATATAATAAAGGAAATAAGTTCTAATTAACCGTATGAAGAACTGAGTGAAGAAGTAATTACAAATTTTGCGTGACGCAGCACTGCTAATTGCCAAATATTTTGACATATAAAAGAAGGGCGCATGCGTCGAAAATTTGAAGCGTACTTAATTACGCATTTTTGAAGTGAAACTCCTTTTGGCGCATTAGGGTAAAATTTTCACGGATCAAACACGTGATTAACGTCACAAAGATGTGCAGCGTTTTTTTATGATAATTCGTTTGAAGGTTAGTTAGTTTTAATATTTACAAATGACATGTGGCATTTTAATTTGCCACTCGTAATTTAATAATGTAATTTAATTAATAATACATTTTTATTTACATTTCGTCATTTGAGATTTCAATAAATTCATTAAATTCCTAATATTGGCGGTCTCGCTGACGCAGCGGTGCAAGTACTCGCCTTGCTAGCAGAGGCCCCGGGTTCGATCCCCGGTAGGGCCAATTTAGATAATTGCATTTTCTAATTTACCTGAGTCTGGTCTGGTGGGAGGCTTCGACCGTGGCTAGTTAGCACCCTACCAGCAAAGACGTACCGCCAAACATTGAGATTTGTGTTCCGGTACGATGCTGTGTAGTAACCGTATGGGGTATATCGCCTCTTCCATCTTAGACAGTATCATCACTTACCATCAGGTAAGATCACAGTCTTCAAAAAAAAAACATCTTCCGTTTTCTCTCCAAGTGTCGGATATCTAGTTTTAGAAATATAAACAAGATATAAAAGAAGTTACACTTCTGACACGTGTACTTTGTACGTACGCTCTTTAAATTTTTTTTAATCGGAGGGTAATGTGTTACTTTGGTCACTCATAATAACGCCGATGGTTCTGAGACGTGGTCGCTGACTATGGGCCTCATGCGGAAGCTCAGAGTCACTCAGCGTGCGATGGAGAGGGCTATACTCGGAGTTTCTCTACGTGATCGAATTAGAAATGAAGAAATCCGTAGTAGAACCAAAATCACCGACATAGCTTTACGAATCTTGAACTTGAAGTGGCAATGGGTGGGGCACATATTCCGAAGGACCGATGGAAGTTGGGGACCGAAGGTGCTAGAGTGGCGACCTCACACCGGACGCCGCAGTGTAGGCAGACCCACAACGTGGACCGATGATATAAAGAGGGTCGCCGGTACCTGCTAGAGCCAGGCGGCGCAAGATCGGGCCTTGTGGACATCATTACGTGAGACCTATGTCCAGCAGTGGACGTCCATCGGTTGAAGCGACGACGACGACGAATAACGCCTAAAGTACGAACTTTCGATACACGTATGATGATATTTTACAATAATAGCGCTTCAATCTCAATAAAAAAAGCCATGGAATTCCAAACGTTTATGTGAACAATATCTTTAGCGGTGCGCGATTTTTGCGGTCTGCGCACGAGGTGATTCAGTGCTGTATTAGTCCATAATACAAACGCCCGCGTCTCGACCGTCCGGGGGCTAAGGATTTATTTAAATTTAGAATCCTTTCTGCCGCCCTTTTCGCGTAGCGCGTTTTTTTTTTTTTAATTTATGAAAGCGTTCGCGAATTCTCAACAACCAGTTTGTGTTTGAGCACAGATAAGATAATTTTAAAAGTTATTAGTAAAAACTTTTTTCTGCTTAAAATGTCGAAGGCTCACTATTCGGTGAATGACGATGTGTACGGGAAAATACTAAAAAGTCACACAAATCTCCAACCACAAGTGGATTACGCTGAGGTCTATGAAGCAGTTGAGGGATTAGGTATTTTGATTTTTATTTTATAGAAATTAACGGGTAAATTGTGACAGGTTAACGTTCGAGTGTAGTTGATGGTTTCTACATAGCATTGTATTGGTACGTCTTTATTGCTAACTACCCTCGGCTGAAGCCTCCAACTGTCTAAGAATTTTTTTTTTAAATTTGCTTATAACTTCTTTAATTTTAGATTTAGGGCAAAAAGTTATAGGAACATATTTGTAGGCAAAGCGATTTGCTACAAATTATGTCTCTACGATTTTTTTTGTGGGACGCATAGTTTCCGATATATCGCCAAAAAGGTGTTTGCACCCCTTTTTCTAAGATGGCGGCCGGGCGGCAACCCAAACAAACTTGGGGTTAAGTTTCTATTGACACATGTCTCGAAAATAAAGGTCGTGTAACATTTCAAAGGACTAATACCGACGATCGATGGTGTTAGTAGTTGCTAGTAGGTCCCGATATTAAAATTTAGGCCTTTGTGTTATTTTGTTTTAATAAGTTTCAAGTAGTCAAATTACTTTTCTTACTTACTCTTTAGTAAGAAAGGGAAGCGATTTACCTCAAAAGTAATTTCTCTTTTTAATAGAGAACAATTTTTATTCTTTCTCTAACTCTGCTTCAGGTAAATAAGTTTGTGTTTTGTTTCTCTTTCTATACTCTCTAGTGAGGGATGTTGGGCGGGATTGAGATATTGCATTGGATGCACCCTCCCGCCTCCGTGAATCCTCATTTGGAATCATCCGGGACGCCAGGGACGTTAAACCCCTGGTGCCTCATTCACGGTTGAAGAGGGTTCCGCTGGGTTTTAGTGGGTATTGCAAGGCCTACTTGCTCGCCAAGTCCCACACTCCTGGCCCATGGCTCGGATTTGTGAATAAAAGCATTTCCCAGCTAAAAAAAAGGAATCAGAAACAAGTGCTAATCCCTCAACAAAAAAAAGAGATTAAATATAAAGTTACGAGGGTTTTTACACATGCACTGTTTTAAGAATATCGTTTTTTTCATCATTATCATTTCAATATAATTTTAATTTACGTTTATTTATTTATATAACAGCAATTCATTCACACCCACGCTTTTTATATCGTCCAATTATCGTGCAAATTATAGTATTTCTCATTAGCTTTGGTTTAATAAAGGTTGTGTAAGTATGTTCGACTACAGACATGAGGTCCTGGGTTCGAGTCCCAGGTCGGGCCAATTCAAAAATCAATATTGAGTTTTCTATTAAAATTTTCTCAATATTTGCCCGAAGTTGGGAAGTTGGCGGTGTGATCCACCCCCGTGCCTCGGAGAGCATTTTAAGCCGTCGGTCCTGCGCCTGATCTCTCTCCGGTCGTGTTAGATTGCCGACACATCGGACTATGAGAGTGAAGGCATAGAGAGTGCACTTGTGTACTATGCCCGCCAATCCGCACTGGAGCAGCGTGGTGTGTCTATGCTCTAAAAACCCTCGCTCCTCGGAGTGATGAGGCCTGTGCCCAGCAGTGGGACGTTAATGGGCTGCTACTACTACAGATATATATGCGTTTGAAAATAGTTTTTTATTGCCGTGTATGTGATTAATTCGGTACATAAAACTGATGTAAGTGACAGAAGGAATTTTAAGTGGGCCATTTCTTCACTGTGGCGTATCACCGAAACAATGCCTCTTTAAAACGAATGACCGATAAGACTAAACGTGTACTAGATATAGTGTTTATTATAGTAACAGATGTTTGTCATTTTATATACGATACGGTAATTAGAAGTTTTAATAGCATTTTGTGTTACGGTTGCTGTTATGGGGTAAGGCGGCGGACATTGAAACTATATTTATTTAAAAAAAAAGAGCAATACGTGTTATATATAAATTAGGATCTTATCTCTAAGAGATAAATTTAAAATAACATTAATTCTCACAGCACAAGACACAAGAAAAAAAGTGAAAAAAACACAATTTTAATACAAGAAATAAAAACAAACTTGTTATTCCATATTTGTCAGGTTGAGCATACGCTTTTTTAATAAGATACGTCAATAAAAAGCGATTTAAGCGATAAAAATGGTTGGATTTGAACAACTATCTCTAAAGGAGTAACCGTTGAGTTTCTTGCCGGTTTTCAACTTTCCGAACCGATTCAAACGTGCTTTTTGAGCCTACTTGAATAAAGAATATTTTGATTTATTCTGTCAATCGCTGACAATTATGTCAAATGAAATAAGATTATCTGGTGCCCTGCGCGCCTTTATGAATAGCCAGATGGTGTCTCAAAGGGAGTGGATTAAAACAGAGTGACAGAGTAAGAAATAGTGTGATAAGAGAACGTTGTGGTATCAAAGAAGACGTAGTGACTAAAATTGATAAAGGTATGCTTAGATGGTTTGGACATGTAGAGAGAATGAATGAAAGGAGACTGACAAAAAGGATTTATAAATCGAGAGTGAATGGGAACGTGCCTGGACCAAATGCAGGACATTTGCAATAAGGGCCAGGTCGAGAGTACTCTAAACCGACGAACTTGTATAAAAGGCTTAATGAGAATAAATGAAGCGAAGGAGATATGCAAGGATTGTGGCAATTGGAAGGATGTTGTCTCTGCCTACACTTATGGGAATGAGGGGTGTAATAAGGTTACATTAGATAAGTTTTTATGGTTGTTAAGTTTCCTTTAAATGTTTTGCGTTTTTCAGATTTAATTTTATGGCTTACAGATCAGGGCTTGGATGTAAACTAACGTGATGATACTGTTTAAGATGGAAGCGTGCTAATATGGGTCGCCTAAAGAATTTTTAAATTCCATTCGATTCAATATCATCTCGAGCCAGAACTTTATCCAGGTGTGTTAGTTACAGCCACATATATTGTGGCTTAACCGTATGCGAGGATATTTTAAAGGCATTGAACTCAGCCGAAACGAAACTGGTTTTTTTATTGCCTCTCGAAGGCCTGCTAGGAGCATTTCGTTAAGCCAAAGGGACGATTGCGAAAACACAATAAACAATCAGTTTTATATTTAATACGGCCTTACGCGACACCACAACTTATTTAGCATTCACATAATCCCTTCATACTTTATTTCTTAATTAATTAGTAATAACGTTTTATAAATCCGGTTCTGCATACTGTAAATCATGACTCATAGTTACGTTACGTTTGAACCGAGCGTGCGAACGACAGCGTGGAACAAGCGAGAGAGTGGCGCGATCGGCGTCTTTTTTCACGCTGAGAAGCCACTCACTGGCAAGCCAGAATACCTATTAGAACCTAGCGATACCCATACCCTCGAGATCCTTTTGTGGAGCTCCAGAGGATCGGTAGACGTAATCTGCTCTGGCACTCCAGAAGAATGAGGCAGGAGAAGAGCAAATCTACGCCTACATCCTAACCTCCTGCGCATTATTGTCTCGTTCAGCGAAATAACAGTTTCATAGAAGGAGGCCATTGCCCTCCGCTCCCTATTACCAGTAACCATTGAGGCGCGATCGGCCTAATGCCAATTAGTTACAAAAACTATTTCTCATCAATGTATTTATATATGTCAACGTATTTTAGATTATATCACCCGATTCATCACGAGACTTATAAAAGTATATAATCAGTACAAAAGGTACAGTAATAAATAATCTCGGAATCAACCGATAGACAGGCACGATCGGTGTAATTCCATTTATTATAACAACAATTTCTCATCGATGTTTTCTTACGATGTTATCACGTAAAATTATGGTCCGTAAACCGACCAATTTTCTGTCTGTTGGTATTGAATCTAAAAAGGGTGCAGGGAGTGAATTCTATCGGTAACTAGCCACGGCCGAAGCCCTCCACCAGCCCATACTCAAATTGGAAATCGCAATTTTATAAATTTGTTAGGGAACGACAAGGACCTTTACTAGCAAAACGAATTCATAAGAAAACTTTTTATTCAAGTAACTATGACTTAGCATTTTTTTTATTGCGGACAGTTTAGCGCTTGACCATGATCTCACCTGATGGTAAGTGACAATAGAGTCTAAGATGGAAGTTTAAATACATTTTTATAACGTTTCGCCAACCGCTAGAAGTCTAATTTGATTTAATTTGACGAGTGCGAGTACTCGCTTTGCTAATAGAGGTCCCGGGTTCGATCACTGTTAGGGCGTATTAGAAAATAGTATTTTCTAATAAAAAAAACACTCTAGACTGGTGGGAGGCTTTAATCGCGGCTAGTTACCAACCTATCAGCAAAGGCGTACCACCAAGCAAAAAGATTTAGGTTCTGGTGCGATACTGTGTAGAAACCATAAGAGATATAACGCCTCTTACCAGATTAGCACGCTTCCATCTTAGACTCTATCGTCACTTACCATCAGGTGAGATCATGGTCAAGCGCTAAACTGTCCGCAATAATGTCCGCACATCGTCATGAATGGCATCCATAATTCAATTTCCATATTGTGGGCGTTGATGGGTAATGTTGGTGCAAAACACTATTAATTAACTCATATTATAATGTTCAATCACTTAATGTTCCCGATAGCAATTTACACAAACTCATTAATAATAATTGCTAGGAACGCGACAGTTTCAACAGTCGACTACGCCGATACGCCGGCTTATGGCACATTGACTCTGTCCAGCGCCGATAGATAGATGGCGCCGGCGTTTCGCAAACTTATTGACTCCGACATATATAAAATTGTCGTGTCACGGTCTTAGAAGTTGAACTCCTCTGAAACGGATTTACCGATTTTCGTGAATCTGAACGTGCATATCGGGTAGTGTGAACAATCGGACATCTATTTTTCATCTCCTTAAATGTTAAGGGTGATCGACCCCTAAATTTTCTCTTTTGGTTATTTTATTATGGTATGAAATTAAAAAATATTTACGACCCAAAACTTTCACCTTTCTCTCAACAACGAACAACGTTTGCTGGGTCAGATATTATACCATAAAATATTTCTAGTTGTGTTGGCATTGTATTACATTCAAATGTAATTTACATATTTGACGCATCAAGTGCAGTCCTACGACAAATAGAAATGTAGATACAATATTTTCTATTACTCATAACAACTACGGCGGGTCGCTAGTATACAAGGTGTTAGGAGACAGCTCCCGAAAGACTGATGATAGTACTAATGACACATGATGGAACGGAATAAAATCGATCCTGATAAAAAAATCATATTTTTCCTTTGTATTGTATACGCTCCATCATCTAAGTACAGCTAAATGAAACGAAAGTTTCATATAAAATACAAGGCCGCCACAGCTAGAGGTCGTTGACCCGCGCTGTGACGTCAGCAGTTTTAATTTTGTGTTACAGTGCTGGTTGTTTCTTTTTAGTAAAAATATGATAGTTTTTTAGTTTAAAATATGATTTTTTTAGTAATTTTTTTACGGATGAAATGCATTATTAGTGTCACGAAGATGTGCAGCGTTTTTTATGTTAGGTAGTTTTACAAATGACACCATACCATTTATTTTTATTATTTAACGACACTTGATATTCTAATAACAGCGTAAACAATGTAAACAAGGCTTAAAAAATAAATTGCTAAAGAAGTGAAACTTATTTTCCGTCCTGTTATGAGAGGTGTCATTAGTACTATCATCAGTCTTCGTTTCCGGATGCGGTCTCTTAATAAGTCATCTTAAATAAATATAATATAGGAACTATTCTATTTTTTATAATAGTTTTTGTGGATTTAAACGTAGGATGATGCAATGTATTTTGGCCAATGTATCTTTCCTTTAATTACTATGTTATCTTTAATTTTTATTTTTGTTTGACATTTAATAATATTATCATCTTCTTGTGACATTTTTTTTTAATGCTGGGAAATCCTTGTGGATACCTGGAATACTCGGGAGGATGTTCAAGGGTATGCCGGATTCATACCGGCTAAAACCCAGCGGTGCTCCTATATCACTCGGAGACGGGGTCACGAGAACGCGACTCACAGGCCGAACTCGGTCAATGACCAAAACTTACTCCGAAGGTGGATTGCCTGGAGCACCTGGCAAGCCACCAACAACCTCGCGGGACCTCTCTTCGTTGGGCAGCGGACCCCGCTTCCGATACCCAAAGGTCACCAATAAGCAGGGAGGCGGCTATAGTGGGCCTCGCGCCTCCTTCCCGGCCTTCTCCTGCGAACGGTCGAAGTGGTCACGTTCGCCTCCCTCAATCGTTTCGCCACTTCCTTCCGCGTCATAACATCTCCGCAGAAGGAGAGCATAGCACACCATGCTCTCTCCCACTGCTGCTCACCATCATTCTAATGACGGCGCGGCACGCTGTACAGTCCAGGCTGGGCACGCGTGTGTTGGGCCGGTGACATTATATATAATTTAATTTAATGTGACTTCATGTATAATAATTATCCCATGCTGTGATGGCCTATTATTAGTTGGACATATTCAATGTTTAGCTTATTTTTATCATAAATTAAACGTATATTATGTACCTGCTGGCTGACCAAATAAATAAATAGGAAGATTGCTAACAAATAGTGAGAATTGACAAAAAAACAGTAGTTTGACAAAACTTAACCGAATATAGTGCATTGACACACTCCTTATTTATAGTGTAAATGTTTATACAGTCGTTAAACAAACGGATGGTGCGGGTCATTTAGTCGTGATGTCATGGCGGTTGAAATAAATCGAGGCTCCTCTAATTGGCTCCAATAAACACGCGACTTTAACACTATTATTACACTTCAAGTTCAGCACAATTTATGGGACTATATAAGTTCTCTTTAAGCAATTACTTATTTACAAATAGAAACCTTAAGAGCGAATGGATTTCTCTGTTTTAACTAACGTAAATTTGGGAGTGATAGGATGACTGTGATATTGAGAGGGAGAGGAGGGCACTCTCGATTCGATGCAACATGCTGGTCCGAAGATTCGGTAAGTGCAGCAAACCCGTCAAGAAAACATTGTTTAACGCGTACTGTCAGTGTTTTTATACATGTCAACTTTGGATCTTGATGGGTTTGCCTCGTTATTGCAGTGCATCTGGCATGTTTGCCGAAGCGGGGGTGCCTGACTTTTATGCCGTTATCAGGATACGTGTAGCTTCCTTCTGGCAGAGAATTAGAGCAACACGTAATAGTATTCTGGAAACGGTTTGTCATGATACAACTAACTCTGTATGTGCTTATTGGCTATGTGTTCATAAAAACAGAAATAGAAAGTAATAGTCGCGTATTTCTTCCCTACTTTTAAATGTTAATTAGAATTAAGTATTTTATTTTTTCTTTAAAATTTTCCTGGGTGTACTGCCTTTGAATAAACTTATTATTATTATCCTACTTTCACACTCACGCCCGTTTACTATTTTTTTTATTATTATTATATGCTTTGGAGGTGATTAATAGCTTTAACTTGAGCAACGTAAGTTTGATTTTAGTTACGCAAACTTAGGAGAGAATGAATGTCTTTAACTTGATTAATGTAATCTTGAGAGGGAATGAATGGCTTTAACTTGCTATGTAAGCTTAGGCGGAATGAATGGCTTTCACTTAAGTACGTACGCTTGATTGGGATATAATGGCTTTAATTTGAGTGATGTGAGCTGGATTGGGATTTAATGGCTTTAACTTGAGTAACGCAATCTTGAGAGGGAATGATTGGCTTTAAGTTGAGCAACGTAAGCTTGACAGGGAATGAATGGCTTTTACTTAAGTAACATATGCTTGGGAAGTGATTAATGGGTTTAACTTGAGTAACGTAATCTTGAGAGGGAATGAATGGCTTTAACTTGTTATGTAAGCTGAGAAGAGAATGAAAGACTGTAACTTTTGACGACTTCCCTGGAGCAATGGTGGCCGTGCTTGTCTCGTAAGCAGAGGTTTGCACTTCGATTCCCGGTTTGACGAATTTACGATATTTCACTTTTTTTTTCATTTTTATATGATTGCTCGTAAGATAATCTAAATACAGTAATTTTATCATTTATTCATTTAATGTTCATATAACAATGAATCCTAGTTTGAATATCTATAGCCGAACTAGTTAAAACTGAATTTTATCATAGTTAATTTCATAATATAACAAGCTTCATATATAATAGCTCGTGATAGAAAAATACGCGGGAAATCCGGCATAAAAATCTTTTATCATAGTGTCTTATTTGAGCAATGTCTCATTCCAGATGCCCTGCTTGCGGATCTGCAGAATTCCATCAACCCGGGACGCGTCAGCAGTCCAGGGGGAAGGACCGGCTCTCCGGGTGGCCGAACGAACTCACCTGGCAGAACAGGTTCACCACTCGGCCGAGGCAGCTCTCCGGGAAGATTGAGTTCCCCTGGAGGAAGCCTCAGTTCCCCAACCTCAACGGGATATGGCTCTATCAACGGTTCCAGAAATATCACATCGGATTACGCTAAACCTTCGTCTGTAAGTGTATATACTCCATTTATCAGTCAGAGACATTGTTTTTTAGAAACACAGAAACTACGCGAGTTACACCGCAGGGAGTAGCTAATATCTCTATATAATTACATAATTATCCCTATGTGTAATGATAGTATTAGGAGGAAAACAGTCATCACTTATCTTTTCATTAGGGAACTTGGGACCTTGGAGTCAATGCCATAAACAATTGTGATGAATCTATACCAGGAATTACAAAGTGTAACTGTATACGTTTCTATAACAAACACCCAAAGCTATAAGTTTCAATGAGCTTAAATTAATAAAAAAGGGTGGAAGAATGAATTGCTCTAAGAGGCATAAACTAAATTATTACTATTGTAGAGATTAATAACATATATTTTTTTATTCATGAATATAATTCTATTAATCCTGATTTATACACACATTTCTATTAAACATAACACTCAATACATTAATATTTTCTTAACGCTCCAATAATATCAAATTTACAACTGTCGTATTCTAGGAACAAGCTCCGCCAGCCTTAGTCAATACAAAAACTAATATCATGACGCAAACATATTTTAACTTGTTATACATTCTATTAACGCACTTAATCAAATATTTCATTCATTTATAATTTAGTTAAGATCTTGCTAAACTGCCTCATTGGTCTAGTGGTTAGCATGTTCGACTACAGCCATGAGGTCCTGGGTTCGAGTCCCGGGTCGGGCCAATTCCAAATAGATATTGAGTTTTCTATTAAGATTCTCTCAATATTTGCCCGAAGTTGGGAAGTTGGCGGTGTGATCCACCCCCGTGCCTCGGAGAGCACGTTAAGCCGTCGGTCCTGCGCCTGATCTCTCTCCGGTCGTGTCGGATTCCCGTCACATCGGACTATGAGAGTGAAGGAATAGAGAGTGCACTTGTGTACTATGCCTGCCAATCCGCAGTGGAGCAGCGTGGTGGGTCTATGCTCTAAAAACCCTCTCTCGTATGAGTGAGGAGGCCTGTGCCCAGCAGTGGGACGTTAATGGGCTACTATTTACCTTGTGGTTAAAAGTACAACGTAGTTTCATGTAAAAAAATTGTGTGTGTCATGTAAAGAAAAGGTTTCTGGGACCTGCTCTATATAATATTTCAAATTTCTGTACGATTTTTTAATAAAAGCATTTACATTTATTAAGATAGAACGACTTTTTGTAATGTTAAGTGTCTATGCTTGCCTGTAGCCTTGCTGGTGCAGTAGTGCGAGTATTCGCTGTGCTAGCAGAGGTCCCGGGTTCCATGCCCGGTAGCACGAAACGACTGTCGAGTCTGGAGTGGTGGAAGGCTTCGGCCGTGGCTTTGTGTTCCGGTACGATGCTGTGTAGAAACCATAAGAGTATAGGTATCTCTTAGCGCTCTTCCATCTTAGACTGTATCGTCACCTACCATTAGATGACTACCAAAAAAACGTTACGTAGACGAAGTTACATAAGTCTGTTAGTTAATTATATAACAAAATTTATTTGAATTTTGCTCTCCTTAAACATCTATCATTTATGTATGGTAGTGAAAGTTGGGTATGGCAGAAGAATCACAAAAGTAAAATAAATGCGGTAGAGATGAGAGAGATGCGTTGAGAAGTATGAGTGGACTAAAACTGAGTGACAGAGTAAGAAATAGTGTGATAAGAGAACGTTGTGATATAAAAGAAGACGTAGTTACTAAAATTGAGAAAGGTATGCTTAGATGGTTTGGGCATGTAGAGAGAATGAACGAAAGGAGACTGACAAAAAGGATGTATGAGTCAAGAGTGAATGCGAAAGTTGGAAGGGGAAGACTAAGGCGAACGTTCCTGGACCAAATCCAGGACATTTTAAATAAGGGCCAGGTCAAGAGTACGCCAAACTGACGAACTTGTATGAAAGGTTTAATGAGAATGAAAGAAGCGAAGGAGATATGCAAGGATCGTGGCAAGTAGAAGGATGTTGTTTCTGCCTACCCCTACGGGAATGAAGCGTGATGCTATGTATGTATGTATGTATTAAACATCTAATATAAAGAATTCTTTTATTAGAGCTGCATCAATATATTATGGACTACGAAAATAACCGACGTCTATTAGTTTCTCAGAACTAATTCTGATTCAATCGCTGTTGTGGCTAAAATTCTTAGTAATAAGAATTACATCTTAGTGTATCGTTTACATTTATTTTTTTACTAGCTAACTTTATCTATGATACTAGCAACTGCTTCATTGGTCTAGTGGTTAAGCATGTTCGACTACAGATAGGAGGTTCGAGTCCCAAAAATCGAGATTAATCGATAACCCAAAAAAAAATCGGTATTGAGTTTTCTATTATGATAATCTCAATGTTTGTTTGTTTTCTTGCCCTTATCCCACTAGGTGGGGTCGGCACAGCATGTTTCCTTTCGCCACTTCACTCTATCCGCTGTCATTTCTACATTCACACCCTTAATACACATATCCTCTTTCACACAATTCATCCACACTTTTTTTGGTCGCCCTCTCCCGGCCCTGCCGCTTACCATCATATTTAGGACCCTCTTACATACATGGCTATCCTCCCTTCTCATTACATGTCCATACCAGGCTAACCTTCCACTCCTTAACTTCTCGGTCACTGGTGCTACTTTCACACTTCCTCTAATATACTCATTCTTAATCTTATCCAATATTGTCACTCCACACATCCATCTCAACATTCGCATCTCCGCTGCATGCAATTTCCTTTCATTCTCCCATTTGGTGGCCCAATCTCAATATTTGACCGAATTTGGGAAGTTGACGGAGAGCACGTTAAGCCGTGGATCTTGTGCCAGATCTCTCTCCGTGAGTGTCATATTCCGTGAGTGAAGGAATGGAGAGTGCACTTGTGTGCTATGCCTGTTTATGTCAGTGAGGAGGCCTGTAACCTGTAGTGGGATGAAAAAGGCCTGCTACTTACCTTATGTGGGTATTTGGATAAGATTTAAATTTCATATATAGTGGATCGATGAAAAAAAAGTAAGCCGTATATAAAAAAATGTTTGTTAATTATTAAAATACATTAGGGAGTTATTTTTTTAAAATAACATCGTTTTCGGCACATATCAATAGAAAAGTGAGACTACTTATGCTTTATATCCAATTGGAATCTCGCGTTTCCTTAAGAGAGAGATTAAAAGAAATACCAATTCTCACAGCATTCGTGATAATATTCATTTATACAGCAAAAGGAATGAAACACACAATTTTAATATAAGACATAAAAACGAACTTGTAATGCCATATTTTAAAGTGAAGAAGATTCAGAAATCATTTGTTGGGTTGAGCATATGCATTTTTAATAAGATACCTGAGTTTGCCTCCACTTAGTCTTAAGAAATATGTAAAAGATGCCCTCTTACAAAAGGCATATTATAATGTTGAAGATTATTTAAGCGAGGAAGTTATTTGGACTTCCAGGTGCACTTGAATTGCAATGTACAACTATGTTTAAAGGAGTAACAGTTGAGTTTCTTGTCAGTTTCTTCTCAGCGGAATCAACTTTCCGAACCGGTGGTAGATTTGTTACCAACGGATAGATTACTGACGATTCAAAAGTGCTTTTTGAGACTTTTATCGAGAATATTTTGATTTTATTTGGATTCAAGGATAACCCCATAGGAATAAGTCGTTAGGTTAAATCTGGACTGCGTGGAGGCCAATTTATGTCACCTCTCCGGGAAATCGATTTGCCTAAGAAAATTTGACGAACACGTGGCAGAAGTTGGTCCGTCCTGCTGGAACCATGTTCTTCTTTTAAACCCAGTAAAGTTTTGCAGTTCACGTACCAGGAAGTGGTCTAACATCTCCACATAACGCTCTGAATTTATTGTAACTGCACACCCTTTTTCGTCTTCGAAACTCACTTTAGGCGAATGTTGGGGTTTATGATGCTTGCATTTCGGACTCGTTGCACTTCAGCAGCGGCTCTTCTTCAATTTTACGTGGCCATTTTGATGAAAATGTGTTTTATCCATATGACTTTATAATTAAGCCTCTGACTAACATCTTGGGGTTTTAATTCCTGCACCAATTGAATTTTGACTGAATTCCCAAGAGCCAGGCTACCGATTGACATAAGCCCCGCGCCCCTCGGGTACGTTGCGTTCACGCAGTAAGCTAATGAAATTTGTTTTGAGACACCTGATACAATGTCACTAATACTATTTTGCTATATAGGTATTATTATAAAGAGACAACATGTGGTTTTTATGTATGTTTGTATGGTTTTCCCACATAAACTACTGGATCGATTTCAAAAATTTTCTCTCCATTAGAAAGCTGCATTTTCACTGAGCAAAATAAACTATATTAATTTCTCAAAAATAATAGGGATATCTAATAAAAATGCAGTAACCCACGGTGTGAAAAAATTGGGTCACATAAAATCTGTAATCGTGTGCGCTGCGAAAACTATCGAAGATAGAATAAAGAAAAGTTCTACAATATTGTAGAAGGTATTAATATCTACAAAAACTACTTTTTTGCATTTTAAAAGTTAATAAAAGTGCCGACAATAATCAAACTATATTATTCATACCTCTGTATTAATCCTTATCATATTTAATTGAAGATATAACGAATTAAAAAAATCGTAATCTAAAGAATCTATATATACAATAACGCTAACTTCCGCCTGATTACGATCGGCTTATATAGAAACTGAACAAAAGCGTAATTACTTAAGTATTTTGGTGATATTATTTAAAATATCCTGAGTAACTAATTTAATTAAATTGATAAGGATTGATACTACATCCGTCTGTATAACTTTTCAATAATAACACAGTACGTGACCCTGTTTTTAGAAGATAAAACGGATATAATGAGTTATCTTTAAACGATAGATGTATGGCACTGTGACTTTTAATGTGAAACTTCTTTAGGTTTTAAGGGTAAAGTTTTTACGGATGAAACTCATGATTAGCGTCACGAAGATGTACAGCGTTTTTTATGGTAATTCATTTATGCAGTTTTCGTATTTACATGACATTTTTATTTACAATTCGTCATTTGAGATTTCAATAAATTTTTTTGTATTGATTTTCGACAGTTATTTTAATGACAAATTAATTAATTAAATTCCTAATATTGCCGGCCTTGCTAGCAGAGGCCCCGGATTCGATCCCCGGTAGGGCGAATTTAGAAAATTGTATTTTCTAATTTATCTGAGTCTGGTCTGGTGGGAGGCTTCGACCGTGGCTATTTACCACCATCCCAGCAAAGTCGTACCGCCAAGCAAAGAGATTTGTGTTCCGGTACGATGCTGTGTAGTAACCGTATGGAGTATATCGCCTCTTCCATCTTAAACAAAATCAAATCAAAATATCTTTATTCAAGTAGGCATATTACAGCACTTTTGAATCGTCAAATATTTTTTTTCTTTTCTTTTCCACACTCTAATTCTAATGTACGTCTGATGATGATACTTCAGAACGACTTAAAATCTATTGTTACGAGGATTCCTTCGCGCCCCGATCCGAGAAGAGCCCACAACAAACTCAGTCGGGTGTTTTGTTTTTTTTNTAATCTTATGCAGCCTACTAGAATTTATAACAAGTTTGTTTTGGTTTCGTAAGTTATATGATGTACATTCACTCTTTATAATAAAAGAGTCAATGTTTTTATGTACCTACAACAAGTTTTCTAATATGTATACGCAGTGAACTGTCATCACTTACCATCAGGTAAAATCACAGTCTGCAATAAAAAAAACATCTTCCTTGTTCTCTCCCTCTAAGTCTCGGAAATGTAGTAATAGATTTGTATAAATATAAACAAGATTTAAAAATTAGTTTGGCAAAGAAGTTTCACTTTAGATACGTGTACTTTGTACGCACGCACTTTTAATTTTTCTGTTTATCTATAGAAAAGGATACACTATTTTGTTATATTTGTTAGAAATAAGTAGTTTTGAGTATATCGCGGACAGGCAGACAGATTATTAGCAATAACAACGCCATCTAGTTTGTCGTAGATGGTCTATTTGCAATGCAAATTATGAGTGCTATAATATCTTGGAGAGAAGCCAGCTACAACTGAAGTATTTCGTTGCGTCCTTACACATTAGATGTCGCTATTTACATTAATAAAAGATGTATTTTTTTGCTCGGCGGCACGTCTTTGCTGGTAGACTGGTAACTACCAAAGGTCAATGGATCCCACCATCCATATCCATGTGCAATTTCCTAAATCTGTCCTAACGTGAATAGACTAAAGACCTGTTAGCGAAGCCTTCAACTGGTCTCTGTTAACTTGACCTTGTAAATTGAAACTCACTGCATTCTTAACGCGAACGAACTATAATCACAGTATATATAACAAAAGAGGTTTACTAAATTTCCAAGAAATTGCCAATGGCTTCAAAGATTTCTTACTCTAAGACAGACTAGGCCTATTCAATAGGGCTTAATGAAACTTCTGAGTAAGTTAAAGTATCATATGTTTAACGTCCCACTGCTGAAGACATGCCTCTTTACTCGTAGGAGAGAGAGATTGCTGAGAAAAGTGGGTTTGCAGAATACAAATATCCCAAAATATGGATTGAAGTATATTATCAAGTACTTAAGTTTAATTTTAAAAGAAACTTAGTGGTGCCTTTTTTTCCAAGAGCGAAGGACTCCCTGGATGTATCAGACTACCCACTCAAACTCTTTATCTAGGAAGTTGGGGCTTGAAGATCACTGACGCATTCGACTCTGGTACTCCTAGATAAATTTTGACGGCCTCGCTGGCGCAGTGGTGCGAGTATTCGCTTTTCTAGCGGAGGTCCCTGGTTCGATCCCCGGTAGGACGAATTTAGGAAATTGTATTTTCTAATTTGTCTGAGTCTGGACTGGTGGGAGGCTTCGGCCGTGGCTAGTTACCACCCTACCAGCAAAAACGTACCGCCAAACAAAGAGATTTGTGTTCCGGTACGATGCTGTGTAGAAACCGTAAGGGGTATATCGCCTCTTAACAGTTTAGCGCGCTTCCATCTTAGACTGTATCATCACTTACCATCAGGTGAGATCACAGTCAAGCGCTAATCTGTCAGCAATAAAAAAAAAAATCCGATGTGAGGATTCAGTTCAGGGAGAATAGCGACTTACCAACGAGCGTGCTATCACCAGCTATCATGTCTGAATTAAGGTTTTAAATTTTTTTAAACAGAGTTTCCTCCCAAAAAATAGCCATTTTCCACTACATTATGTCTTTACAAATTTTATTTTGTCCACAGCCAACATACCAGAACACAACAATAGTAAACGAGAGAATAGTACCAACGAAATACAGCTCAAGCTTTACCCACTCACCAGGGTACGCCGCTCCGTCACCCGGTTTCAACAATCCTTCACCTGGATATGCGAGTCATTCCCCGGGATACGGAAGGACCACAGGGGGACGAGGAAATCTCTCAGAATTGGACACCTTACTTGATGACTTGAGCAATGCAAGATACGGGAACTATGTCGAAAAGACGTCGTACACAGATCGAAATGGTAAGTTAACCTCGTAATATGCATATAACACTAGCTTTTAGTTCCATTTTGTACCTTGAAATGTTAATTTGCTATAATCTTTTACGAATACAATAAGTTATTTATTATTAGCAATGGTTCTACATACCTGGGACATATAGTCCAGCTAGGTGGGTCCAATTTCGAGAAAGAGGTCAACTGCGGTATCCAACTTGGTTGGGAAGCGTTTGGAAAGCTACGTAAGATCTTTTTCACCAATATCCCTCAGTGCACGAAGACCAAAGTCTTTGAACAGTGCGTGTTGCTAGCGATCACCTACGGATCGGAAACGTGGTCACTGACATAGCCCTAATCACGAAGCTGAAATGGCAATGGGCGGAGGGTGCTGGAATGGCGACACCGGACCGGAAAGCGCAGTGTAGGCACACCCCCCACAAGGTGGGTCGCCGGTAACCACTGGAGCCAGGCGGCACAAGTTCGGGCACAGTGGGCATCATTAGGTGAGACCTATGTCCAGCAGTGGACGGCCATCTGTTGAAGTGAGTGAGTAAGTGAGAGTGAGAATGGTTCTAAAAAGTTTGAAGAGAATTAGACTACCTATCAATAAGCTTTATACAAGATATCCTATTAGGTTATAAAGTAGCTTATAACCGTTTTAAGGATACAGCGGCAGCTGAATTAAGTTTACTTGCCACAATATTAATACGGGCACACTTGAAGCCCACGGTTATTCCTACGAAAACTGTAGACTTAACTTACTTTAGTGAACTATCATCTATTTGAATACTTTTGCATTTGACAAAGTCAATTCAACAAATGTAATGAAAGTGAATGTAAACAAAACGAAAGTTATGCTTTTTGAAAGAGATTAATTTAGGAATTGCAATATTATGACAGATGGAAAGAATTTATATCTTTGGTATCTACAAATGGAAAAAGGGGACAAAAGAACTGCAAACGGGATAAAAGATGGAATATGTGAATTAAAAGTGATATTGAAAGGAGAGTGAATGCAGGGAATATGGTAAATCGTGCTCTGCACGCTTTTTTGAACAGCCAGATGGTGTCTCAAAGGGCCAGACTGGCTGTGCAGGCAGGAGGGTTGGGGCCAACACTTATGTATGGTTGTGAAGGTTGGGTATGGCAGAAGAATCACAAAAGTAAAATAAATGCGGTAGAGATGAGAGCGTTGAGAAGTATGAGTGGATTAAAACTGAGTGACAGAGTAAGAAATAGTGTGATAAGAGAACGTTGTGGTATAACAGGTGTAGTGACTAAAATTGAGAAAAGTAGGCTTAGATGGTTTGAGGACGCAGAGAAAATGAGTCAAGATCGAATGGGAAAGTTGGAAGCGGAAGACCAAGGCGACATTCCTGAACCAAATCCAGGACATTATAAATAAGGGTCAGGTCAAGAGTACTCTAAACCTACGAACTTGTATGAAAGGTTTAATGAGAATGATAGAAGCGAAGGAGATAATCAAGGATCGTGGCAAGTGGAAGGATGTGATTTCTGCCTACCCCTATAGGAATGAGGCGTGATGGTATGTATGTAACACAACAGTCGTTGCCGAGTTTAATATTAAACTATTAGCTGTAAACGAACGTGAGACATGCGAAAAAGTACCATTTACGTCGTTCATAATTTTTAGTATTTCTTTCTACTTTAAACAGTGAGGAAGCATCGTCAACAAATACCACTATTTTACATTTATCTATCATGTGGTATATTAAATCATTTTTATGTATTACAAACAAAAGAGGGGTATTGGTCCTTGAGAAAACTATCATCATTTAACTATGATCGTCGTTATATAGATTTTACACTGTATTTAGTTTATCTTTTATACCAATGTACACTAATTCTAGTACGTATAGTATGTTATTGGCAAAGACATTGTTTTCCAAGCGTCTACTGAAATAGAGCAAATGTAACTGTTTGTTTGGATTACAGATGAAGCGTCTGCTTTTGTGTTTGTCTACTTTGAAGTTAATTTTACGCTTAGTTTCTTCAACCGTGAATTTTCTACTATTCTTACTATTAGATTACTGTCTCCCTTTATATCTGGTTAAAATTTATAGAAGTATTTTAATAATTAAATTACTAAGCCCGTCAGTTCTTTCGTCATTATGCAGTGTTTAATGAAACCATCCGTAAAATTTGCGTGTAAAAACTGCCACTGCTAATTATTGCTACTCCGAATCTTAACGATATCTGGCACGAAGTTGACAGTGAGATTACGAAATATTACGTCACTGAAAGTAGAATTTCTGTCGTAAATAAGCCAAAGTCAAATATTCTCTTTAAGTATGCCCAATAAACTTTTTTTTGAAAGACTACCAGCTCAGACAGTTGATTGTACCGATCAGAAACTTGCAAGTAACTCTCATAGATAGTGTTTCCAAAGCTTCCACGTCCAACTGAAGTCAAATCCATTATTATCTTTAAAATATTCAATTTTATATTATACTTTGTGTATAGAAATGATTTTGACATATTCCATAGTCATAAATCCAAAAGAGATTGTGGTATCCTTTAAAGCAAAGCGGTACATCGTTACACCTGCTTGTCCTATACCAGGATCAAATGCCTTGTTTAGGACAAACAATCCTGTATAGAGAAATAAGTAGGAACTAAAAGCTTTGAATTGTGTAGTTAAACCTGCAACACTTCACTAACTTTGATAAAACTATCTTTTATACGATAATGTTAAAAGAAATTCTACATATCATTCCAGCGTCACCATTTCATCATCACACTTCTCTATGCCTTTATGATTACAAAATTATTTAACATGATATTTGAATTCTTAGACGTTTGAGGAAAAGGTTCACGTATTCGTTTGATGCTGAACTTAAAAGCTGTCTTGTCTAAATCATCAGTTTAAAGTACGTGTTAATTTTTCTCTACAAAAATGTTCTCAGCATTTGGCAGTGACTTCAAGAATTGTTTCTTTACTAAGTATTTTGGCACTGATTCATGATTTGCTTTCCCAATCTGATGACGATTTGCGAAATATAGAAAAGGTAAAAGTAAAAACGGTGCTCTTTGACATTATTGAAAATACATTTAATAAACAAAGGCAAATGCTTATTTAGAATATATATTTCAACAAACACCAGTTTTTTGGATGATGCCTTATATTCGCAACTTCCTCTCACGCAGAAATACATTATTAGCTCTCCCAAAACACTACTAACTAACCAATTAATAAAACTCAATTAGTGGTGTTTCTAATCTAATCCTGTATTTTTCGGTTATATTGTAAAGATTTTTGGGTCAAATCAATACCTTGTGCTATTTACATTTGCATATTGTATTCTAATCTGTGTTCAACTATAATATTGAAATACTTTAAACTGGCAGGCGATTTTGTTAGTTCTCATTTTAGGTTCTTTATTGGCAGATTTAAAATACAATTATGGTGTCCGTTATTCTCTAAACTCGTAAAATGAAAAAACAAACAATAAGATTTTCAGATATTTCAGTAAACATAGCAACAGATAATCATTTCATCGCTATAAATCCTATTATGAGCACGAAATTTATGACTTCGTATCTGAATTTGGTTTGAAGGTCAGCAAAATTAATGTCTAAAATATATTATTTCAATATAAGAATAACAATATAAACAAATCAAGTCTTAGCAGTAACAGTTATAGTTGATTTTATGCTGTATTTTAAATACTATAAATGATTTTTTTCAATAAAAGACATGGTGTGTAAACACGATGATGCTAATGACATGGTAACGAGTGTGTCCGAGCTACAATCAAGCGATGACATCAGCTTTCATATACATGATGATTTATAAATAGACGATTATAAAACTGCATAATCTATGCCACTGCGTAAATTTTCGATCGGCACTACGCATTTGGTCAATTTTACGATATTTTGAACTTAAGGATTTGATTTGCGACGAATAATAAATAACAAAAGTTTGGTCCACAGCCTGTGGAGATTTAAAACAACTGTGCCATGTCTATTTTTAGGAAACATATATAGCAGAATCGCTTCCAGGAAATACAAGTTTCGTAGTGTTACTTTGCATTATTGAAAGGGCCAATTAGCAATTTTGGGCAACTGTTATCCCTAAAGTTTCTGATCTCGTAATGCTTTCCCGAAAAATCGTCGTGAGCCGGCAAGTAGATTTCGCAGGGTAAGCAGATAGGTTTTTAAAAAGGTTACCAAAAGTTAGATCGCATCTCTTTTTTGCTGAGAAAGACTGAATTCTTCATGTAGATAGTGTGGGACTCGCTGAAATACCAGAATAATAATGAGATCACTAGAGGATCACATTCCACTCTTCACACCAACCTTCTTCCAAATAGATTAGCATTGACTAACGACAATTCAGCAGGTTTCAGTAATTTTTATTAACGTTTGTTATTGTTTATGTCTTCATTCCAGATGGATATTCTCGGACAAACGGCGCAACAAGTCCGGCTTCCACTCGACCTACCGTGGACTCCTTGCTGGATCAACTTAGCACCGACATTCCCAATGGGTGAGTGGGCTAATTCAATAATAAGATTTGGTTTAACTTTGTTTTTTTTTTTAAGCAAAATCATAATATTGCTCAGTCACAACCCTCTACAACTTTTCAACCATATATATTATTAATTATTTATTAACATTTCAGCTCAATTCATTGGAAAAGTATATTAATGTCTTACTATTCTATATAGATCTATCTAATTAATGAATACCTAGAGCAGGTAAACGCGGTAGATGTTATTTATACCAGGGTTAAAAAGATCAATCTCTCCTTGAATAAATAAAAATAAATTGTTAATAGTAACAGTACTACCTCTTAGGTTGGAAATTAGCATATCTCTAAACATCTAGTAATGTCTCGTAATATATTACCCAAAATCGAAGAACAATAACAGTTCGTAAAAAGACCAAAATTAAAATATGAAGTATAAAAAAAGGAATATAGATGTTTTACATCGTTTCATACTAATTAGAGACTTGTATTCGTTACAACAAATAAGTAAGTGATAAATGGGGCTGCTAGCATATTGTAACTTTAATGAAGCATTTGACACTGTAACGCAGAAAAGAAGTGATGAAAATTAATCGTTTCTTAGTGTAAAATCTGTCGTGTCTCCTGGCTGTTCTAATGCCAGTAGTACTCGCTTTTTAGTAGAGGGCCAGGGTTCAATACTTGATAAGCAAATTTACGAATATGTATTTTTTAAATTAATATTGACCAGTGTCAGATTTTCACATTTGTTTATTACATTCTTAGCAGAGACGAAGTCCTGTTGCTACCAATAAATATAACGATATAGTATGAAACCAATAAGCCGTAAACTTACCATCACCACCAAGTGGGATCCGTTAGCAAGACTAAAGACCCACTAAATCCCAGCGATACCCTCCTACATCCTTTACTGAAGCACCAGAAGATTGGTAGACGCAATTTAACCCTGAAAACTCATGTGCCCTCCTTCAGCGAAATAATACTCTCCCTGCTCTCCCTTTCGACTGTTTCATCATTTAAAGGTAAATAGCAGCCCATTAACGTCCCACTTCTGGGCACAGACCTCCTCACTCGCATGAGGGAGGGAGACCCACCACGCTGCTCCACTGCGGATAGGCAGGCATAGTACACAAGTGCACTCTCATAGTCCGATGTGACGGGAATCCGACACGACCGGAGAGAGATAAGGCGCTTGACCGACGGCTTAACGTGCTCTCCGAGGCACGGGGGTGGATCGCACCGCCAACCTCCCAACTTCGGGCAAATTTTGAAAAAATCTTAATAGAAAACTCAATATTGATATTTTAGTTTTTCATCATTTACCATCACCAAAAAATTTAACTCTGAAGTAAACTTAAAAAATTAGATTAATGTTTAGGGTTTAAAAGTCTCGCAACTCTAAAACTAACGAATCCCACCAGAATTGCCATCGTGCACCTTTTTGATTGCAAACATGGAACGGGTGCCAAAGATTTTCGACGTATATTAATTTTAATGTCATGTTCCAGTTTTCCGTTACTCGTATAATATTAAAATAGGGGAACGAGAAAATAATGAAACAAGGTCGCTGGCCCAAAAGCAAATATCCTACTTACTACATAATTGGTCAAGGCCATGACGGTTTTATTACGATTTACACTTTTTTTAAAGAAACCACTCATTTGATAAAGATGGTTTAAGACTAATAAAGTTAGATCGCTGATCACGCGGGGATACCTCAGGGCACAGATAGTTATAAATAAAGTGGACAAAATAAAGATTGTATTTAAACAGAAATAAACAGTAAGTGTTTTGATGTGATAATGATGCCGGCTGTCGTCACAGAAGCCGTTGCTAGCTGTCGTCTTGACGAGAATTTACTAGTCATTCTTACATCATCGTGTGCTTACACAGTTGAATAGTCGTGAATTCTACAACAAATCTGTCAAGCCGCGTAAAAATAATCTATAACATGTTTTAACGTTTATATTTTCTCTAGATCTGCCAATAACTGTCACTCGCGTAGTTTCTAATGCCGTGGAAATATTTCATTTATTTAATTTATTGAAAAGGCAGTACAGCTGATTTGCCAAAATACCGCGCCCAGCATCTCGACTGATACTCTGTCACACCCAGCAGCCATACCTGATTTCATAATTTTTATCGCTTCTATAATACCATCCATACTAATATCGCTATCATTAATCTTATATTAATTGCTATCCGCAAAGGTTATTTGTGCCTCTGCTTCACTTCTTTCAAACAAATTTTCAAAATGATCCTTCCATCTCTTCAATATCCATTCTTCTCCTTTTATTAAAGTTCCATCTAAACTTCTGATTTTACTAAGCTTCTATATCTTAGAAGTTAAATTTATATTGCAAAAATACCTAAATAAGTTTTTACGACAGCCGATCGCAATCATGCATTTGTTGGCATTGTTCTATATAGAGACATATTTTAGTTCATATTTATTTATATGTCGGAGAATAAGGATCCATAATTTAATTTCTTATACTGTGGGCGTTCGTGGGTAATGTTGTGCAATCAAACACTTTAACTCAGATCATAATGTTCAATTACTTAATGTTCCCGATATCAATTTACACAAACTGATTAAGAATAACAGCTAGGAAAGGGACAGTTTTAATCGTCGACCACTCCGGTCGATCGCCACTCGAGAACTGCCGAGAGACGCGCCGGACTGCGACTTATTGACTCTGCCCCCACGCCGATACACAGATGGCGCCAGCGTTCGACAGACTCTTGCACTCCGACATATATAATATCTGTACTTATAATACAATACATCAAGTAGTGTAGACATTATGTTACATTTAAATTTAATCCACATATTGGCCTCATTAAGCTATTGCGATTCTATGACAGACAAAACATGCATAATATGCTATACTACCCTACATTTTCATGAAAAAAAGTGCGTGCTTTGCCAAACAAATTTTTAAGTCTTACTTAGAGGGAGAAAAAAAGGAAGATATGTTAGAAATTTTATGTATTTAATTGTTATTAAAATATTAAGTGTCGAAAATGAATAAAAATAATTTATTGAAATCTCAAACGACGAATTGTAAATAAAAATTAGTAAATAAATTTTGTTTTTGGGATTTACAATTTAGAAGAGAGAATTTATACAAAATAATATATTAAATTATTAAACGACGAGTGGCAAAATAAAATGCCACATGTTATTTGTAAATATTATAACTACTTAATCTTCAAACGAATTATCATAAAAAAAACGCTGCACATCTTCGTAACACTAATCTCGGGTTTCATCCTTTAAAATTTTACCCTCATTCGCCTAAAGAAGACTCAGTTTAAAATGGATAATCAAAAGTTTGTTGAGGACAGAGCCTGAAGGAACCTTCCTGCTTAATCTTGCATTGAAAATGACAATATTTGACGTTAGAAAAGTGCTCTATTCAAAACCTACTAGAATAAAGAATTTTTCAATTTGAATTTACCCCATGGAAGCCTGGACTGGTCGTTAATAAAGCAAGCCGACAACTACGCCAATGAGGCACATAACCAAAACGACACCAGCGATGCTTTCAAAACAATGTTTTCATTTGTCTCTCGTCAATTTTTGTATATATTTTTGTACAGATGTTTTAAAATAACATCGTATGTATTAAATCATGTCAACTACAATTGCATTATATTGCTTGCTTCATTTCTATCGGTGCAACGTTGGAGTAATTGTTCTTGGCATCTGCAACTCCTGCGCAAGTAGCCATATCTATTGCACATTAAACACACCTGGCCTCTCACTTCTAAATGATTTACATTTCATCCTTATATATTTATTATTACTTCGTAAATCCCAATGGTCTTATGACCAGGTTGTTCCACTGCGGATCAACAGGCCAGTTCCAACACTTAGTGAAAATTGGGTATGTAAGGAAAAGCATAAAAATAAAATAAATGCGGTAGAGTCGATTGAAACTAAATGACGAAGTAAGAAATAGTGTCATAAGAGAACGTTGTGCTATAAAAGATGTAGTGACTAAAATTGAGAAAGGTATGCTTAGATGGTTTGGGCAAGTAGATAGAATGAATGAAAGAGATTGACAATAAGGATTTGTGAGTCAAGAGTGAATGGGAAAGTTGGAAAGGGAACACCAAAGCGAACGTTCCTGGACTAAATCTAGGACATTTTAAACAAGGGCCAGGTCAAGAGTACTCTAAACCGACGAAGTTGTATAAAAGGTTTAATGAGGATGAAAGAAACGAAGGAGATATGCAAGGATCGTGGCAAGTAGAAAGACTTGGTCGCTGACGTGTCAATGCTATGTATGTATATTTTACTCCACACCTATGCCTTGAAGAGCACTTGAACAAATGGGTTCTGTGCATAATCTCTCTCCGTGAGTGTTGGTTTTATCCCAGGAGAATGCAGGAGATTTAAGCGTTCAGTGCATTACTATATCTCTTGAATAAAAAGCTAATCTCTGCACGAGATTGCTGTTTACTCCTTCGCTTACGTAACGATGCAAATCGTTAATATTCTATGATTTTTCACTTAAGTATTTATAGATATTTTTTTCTAAACTGAACTTAACTACCATTACTTTTGATTTAAAGGGAAAGTCCTTTGTGAAAAAACTTGTTGTTGGAATTGATAGACTATTCAAGTTTTATAATAAATACACGTATATATACAAAGGATATATTAAGGTGTTCCAAAGGGGTATAAATCAAGACTGGGAGTGTCTGTCTGTCCGACTAATATTTAGAAACGCAACGTGCCAAATTCACGTTCCAAGTTGGCTTATTATTATGCTTTGTTAACATTTACTATATTTCAATAACATCCGTCAGTTTGATTGATTTAGGGAAGTCTATCGAGGAAAAGACTAAATATTATAAATTTAAAAGAATCTAGTCGTTTGGAATTTAAAGAACATCGTCAATAAATTTGAAACGCACAGGGCCGTTGTATTGGCCTACCTACATGCCCTCTTAATATTTTAAAAATTCATTTATTGTTTAACACGTAATTTGTCTTGAAAATCATAATGACCAAGGGATTGATCACGTCTATCTAAAACGAAATAGCGTAACTGAATCATAAGTATTATGCCCTTAACTTTATTTTATAGAAATATCTGTCCCCAATAATTGTTCAACAGTCGGATAAACTCAATATCATCTTCAGTAGGTACCTGTGCAAGTGTGGTGTTTGTATGCTCTAAAACTTTTTCCTCATGAGCAAGGTGACCTTTGCCTAACAGTAATGGTTGTCTTAAGTTCCAAACCATCTCTCCCATGAGTTAACAAGCCTTAGCTTAACTATGTCATGTTAATTACTTTATAATGGACCAACAGTCGGGGAGCGTCATTATCACCAGTCCCACCGCCATCTTCAGCCGGCACTTTACCGAGACCAGGGACGAAGCAAGTGACAGTAACCGTACAGGAAACGGTGGTGGAGCCTGCACAACCACCTCTACCACCCCCACCGGTTCACCATCCAGCTACTGTTAACACTAGCACTACAGTACGTCAACATCATGCGTCAAGTGCAACGAAGGAATTAGACGATCTTATGGCGTCCTTGTCGGACTTTAAGGTTAGTTATTTATATTAATGTAATTATTTATAATATTTCATTATGTGTGATATAAAACGATAAGAAAATAATCCTAAATAGGCCAAGACCAAAACACACTTCAATAGTATCAACTCTGATAGAAATTTCTAATACAAATTTGTATGTAGCACGAGATAAAAAAAATCACATATTTGATTTAGAGGGTAGTAAGATAAATTCAGCAGCACTAAAAATAAGTCAACGTTAATTTAAATTGTTGCGACTGAATAATCATTTCAGCGATTTAGATGAAATTTAAACATCGAGGACAGTGCCAGATGCCAGAAAGACACTTGACCTGCCATCAACGTATTGCTATAAATTGCGTACTCTCATTTCGTCTTTAATTCATTCATAGTTACAATGAATGCAATATATTTTATGGAATACGGTTTATTAACATGCTAGCCTTGAATTCGTTATTAACTGTTAGCTTTTATTGGTGCCATGAAAAGTTTGTTACAATCTCCAATCTCCTTCGCCATTTTACATAAATTTACAACAACCCTTATTTAGCTAATCTCTACTATCTATCAATTGCGTAAGTTTAGCTTTATCTAAACGATTTGTCTGTATTATTTTTGCTGCCCTATTTTACCGTAATAAACAATTTCATGTAAATGTCGCTCCTCCATTGGCCTACTCCCTATGTTTTCTCAAGAATAATTAGTCTATAAGTCTCCTGGGTTACATCTACCTGTTTACCAGAATACCTCATAATGAAATCAGAGGTTTAGCTGTGAAAGCATCACAAATAAGAAAACATGTTTTCACAACTTTTAAGGTTTTTTTTATAAGAGTATATTTAATTAATTAAAGTTTTGTTGAAAATTCATTCACGCTTTGAATCAAATTTTGCATGTTGTTTCCTCATGTTATTAGTAAAATGTCCCCCATGTGTTGTGCGCCCATGTAGCACACTGAAGTATACAATGCCATGAGTCACGAAAGGAAGGTTTAATATAGGGCGGGCGGCTGTCACGGCCACGTCGGCACACTGCACTACACTTTTCTGTTTATTATAATATTTACAAGTCGCCTTTCTTGGTCCATCGCTATTTCCAGCCGAGCGAGCGGCTGCTACTCCAGAGCCGTCTCTCTCGCGCTCGTCCAAAAGCTCACGGCTAAAGATAGCTCGCGCGTTACATCACAGGCGTAGTGGGGCCGCGCGCTTATAATATTAGACTTCATAGGCAAACATTTCACTCGGATCGCATTCACTCCAGACCGCTTCGTTAGACCGGTTAGCTTCTTTCCTTTGACACGTAAAACGTAAACTTTATATCGTCCCCACATGACCAAAACGGAGTTCCATTGATCGTTTGCAGATCTTTGACTTTGTTTATGGTTTACGGGGGTTGAGCAGTTGGTTTAAATTTCGCAGGTTAGCGGGGTAGGCGCAGTCCCAGGAGGCGAAACAGGGACTCACGTATACCGTGAGAAGCGAGCTTGGCAGGAGCAGTACCGCAGCAACCCGCGGCAACCCGAGTCCGCCTCTCTGGAACATATGCTCGGATCCCTCCGAGCAGACATGAGTCGTCAAGGAGTGCAAACCCCTCAAAAGGGTTGTTGCAACGCCTGCGAGAAGCCCATCGTCGGACAGGTGGAATATTCTTCGAAGATCTGTGATTAGTGTTATTCCGACCAGTGATAATGTCCTTTTGTTCAGGTGATCACGGCTCTGGGTCGTACGTGGCACCCCGAGCACTTCACATGCGCCCATTGTAACCAGGAATTGGGGACGAGGAACTTCTTCGAGCGCGATGGCAGGCCATACTGCGAGCCCGATTATCACAACCTGTTCTCGCCGCGATGCGCCTACTGCAACGGACCCATTCTGGATGTCAGTGTCTCCCTATCTGATAGCTCGATTAGAACACTTCGTTTAACTTCTAAAACCAATTGTGTATTCACAGAAATGTGTGACTGCGCTGGAGAAAACTTGGCACACAGAGCACTTCTTTTGTGCTCAATGCGGACAGCAATTCGGGGAAGAGGGTTTCCACGAGAGGGATGGAAAGCCCTATTGTCGGGCTGATTACTTTGATATGTTCGCCCCCAAATGCGGGGGTTGCAATAAGCCAATTATGGAAAATTATATTTCCGCTCTTAACACGCAATGGCATCCGGACTGCTTCGTCTGCAAGGTCAGTATTTCCTATATACCATCAAAACTCTTAGTATCAAAAATGAAAGGTAAAGTATACAACGTTTTACGAAAGAAATCTCCTACGCCAGGTTAAGTATTAAACATCGAACCCTTAATATTTCAATAGTCAAATGGACTATTAAGGAGTATCGATAGTAAGACGATGTTCTGGTCTCACAGGATTGCCAAAATCCCGTTAAGGGGAAAACTTTCTATGCTATGGAAGGGAAACCGGTATGCCCCACGTGCGTAGGCGTCGACGAAGAAGAATAAGGAATGACCCCCCTCCCCCCATGAGTCGGATGCCCTCCCCCATTTCTTTTTCAGCTATGCTCGACGACACCAAAGCACACAATGTATGAAAGGAAACCCTCAACAAAACACAGATGCTATTCAATAACACTCGCAAAAACCTAGTCCTAGCGTACTCGATAGAAAATAATAAATTATGTAATATATTTTTATAATACTATTGTAATGTAATGCTAAGTTTTATAAAATAAAGATGATAAAATAAAAAAAATACAAAATAAAAACAAAACAATAACAATATAAACAAATATGATACGCAGGCATCACTCGCGCGTGATTGACCGCTGCTCAAGGTCGCGAGCTTAGATAACGTTTTGCTAGAGTGTCTGTCAGTCTGTCCCATAAATCCGTTACAATAAGAATGGACCAGCTTACGTAGACACATGTGCATCACAGCCATGTCACTTTTTTATTGCAAAACAGTTAATTGTTCCATCACCACCCCTAGCCAATTGCTGGCCCTTTAAAACTACCAATAGGTTTCCGGTTAAAAGAGCTAAAGTTAGCCCCTGCTCCTTTAAACCTCAACCCCTAGAATTTTGGTCTTTGGACACCTAACATCCTCATGATACCACCGTGTTTGTTGCGAGGTGTACCAGTCAACTCAAATATAAGCCGTCTGTGATTGAATGAAGTGGGAAATTCTATCTGTACTCAGTCACAACAGAAGCACGTAATTGAGCTGCCTCAACTAGGGAAATTCCACATCCCCACGGCATACTCCCATAAAGTAGCAACGTTTTTGCTACCCTTCGTAGACTGAGAGATCTGGATCCCAAGATTTTTACCATTAACCAGTAACTATTTACCAAGTTTTTTGCTGATAGGTTTAGAGCTTGACTGAGATTTAACCGAATGGGTAGAGATGGTACAATTTTAATAGTTTCTATACACCATCCTGTCCAAACGATATTTTTTTGCTTCGCGCCGGGATTAATTAGGAAATATATATTCCATAATTTTCCTGTGCTGCAGTTTTATTTAATTAAACCCAGGACCTATGCAAGCGCATCATTTCCCCAGCGAGGCCGGTTTATTTCTAGGGAATCTGAAGTTTTCATTGTAATAATTTGACGCAACTGCGTACATCTAGAGGAAAACATTATCTAAGGTCGGGTACGTACGTGCGACGCGGCAATGAACTCTTATCAACGTATTGTTTCGCTCAATGAAGGACGTTGAAAAATGTTGGGAATCGGTAAATGGGGTCAAGATCTGGGCGTGTAGGATTTCCCGGCCGCGAACGCACCCAAAAATAGGTCCGTGACGTCACCGACGCGGAGTCACGCCGAGTCATGTGGCCTAGATCGCTTTGTTTATGGCCGCACTATTAATAATGCAGTCTATTAATGCACCGTCGCCATGCGACCCATAAATTACGTCACACATTCCCCCCCCCCCCACCTAGCTCCTTTTCAATTAAACCAAGCGATAGATTTGTTACCGCTGAAGAGACTAATGATAATTCAAAAGAGCTTTTTATGTCAACTTTATCTAAAGGTATTTCAATGGAAACAGTGGTTTTGCTAATTGTTTGCGAAGAAGGATGTGACCATATTGGCCTTGTCTGTTGCGCCGAGCGCATTTAGCTTTACCACTATCCCACGATCGGCTGTAATGCTACATGCGATACATGGATGGAAAAAACATATCACATTTAAAAAATTGCGTCAATTCTAAAGCACCAGATGATATAATGAAATATAGTATTCCGGAATAGATATAATACATCAGAAAGCGATGAAAGTTATTAAATGTATAGCGTTGTAGATGATCCAGTGGATCCGTGCCAATGCCGTGCTGCAAACTCTATATCAAATGGAAACATTTCACAATGTCGTAATATTTCACATTAACACGAAACATTTGGATATTATAATTACTTCAATTGGGAGACAGACGTTCTGTTATATCAATATCTGTTCAAATTATCCATCGTTAATAAGATACTTTGTATTTATCAACTAAACTTTATTTTTTACTTTTCGTGAACTTGATATTAATACAAATTTGTGCCATGCTTTCTATTAAAAGCTCGCGTTATAGAATTAAGTCTTTCAAAAGTTCATACTGGATCGCGTACGAATTTAGTTTGTTTTTTATGTTAAATAGCTGATTAAGGCATAGGTCTGAATGTGGTATTGCTCCCACTTTTTATCTGTCACTCCATTCAAGAACCATGCCATTATCTCGAATCCGCCACTGGAACTTGTTTCTTCCCACTTACTTTAGAGCTTTAATCAGCAGACAGCTTAGGGCTTTCACTGTCAAGTAGTTTAGAGCTTTCACTGGTAGACAGGTTAGGGCTTTCACTGTCAAGTAGTTTAGAGCTTTCACTGGTAGACAGGTTAGGGCTTTCACTGATAGGTAGATAAGAGCTTATATTGATAGATAACTTAGAGCTTTTACTGACAGGAATCGTAAGGCTTTCACTGGCAGGTAGTTTAGAACTTTCACTGGCAGATAGCTTATGGCTTTCCCTTATAGATCACTTAGGGCTTTCACTGACAGGTATCTTAAGCCCTTCACTGATCGGTAATTTAAAGCTTTCACTGGCATATAGCTTAGGGCTTTCACTGGCAGGTAGTTTAGAGCTTTCACTGTGATATAGCTTAGGGCTTTCCCTTATAGATAACTTAGGGCTTTCACTGACAGGTACTTTAGAGCTTTCACTGGCAGATAGCTTAGGATTTTCCCTTATAGGTAGCTTAGCGCTTTCAATAACAGATGGGTTATATTTCTTTTTCAGTGGGACCATCCATTATTCCCGCGTTTATTTGTGATGAAGAAAATGTTTATGTCTTTTATATTATTACAGGAATGCCGGGAACCTTTCCACGGTGGGTCATTCTTTGAGCACGAAGGTCAGCCGTACTGCGAGACCCACTATCACGGAAAAAGGGGTTCCCTATGCGCCGGCTGTCATAAACCCATCGCCGGTCGCTGTATCACCGCGATGTTCAGGAAATTCCACCCGGAACACTTCGTGTGTGCCTTTTGCCTCCGACAACTGAACAAAGGCACCTTCAAGGAGCAGAACGACAAACCCTACTGCCACGCTTGCTTCGACAAACTCTTCGGATAAGGCTCAAATAATACGCCGAATGTATAGAAATCACTTGCTTCAACAAACTCTATGGATAAGGATCCAAAAAAAATGCATCGAATGTTCAATTTAAAGCTTGCTTAGATGTACCCTTTGGATACGTGTCAAAGGTTGCATCAAAAATTGTTAATTATGATGTAAGTGCAAGAACGACATATGTTCAAAAAAGATATAAAAAGTCAGACTTTTTAAAAGCATCATTTGTGAGTGCAAGAACTATTGACTATGTCCTAAATGCAAGAACGACATATAGTCAATTTGGCGTCTTATTTTAAAAATAATGTAATTTAGATACAACTCAAAAGAAAAGCGCGAGATATATTCAAAGCAAGAATGGCCTATTTTCAAGTTTAGTACATAATGCTATTGGCATAAAAATAGTTTCCCAGCATTTACCAGGGGACTATAAGAACCGCAAATGTTTCAATAAAATCTCAGTTATGCCGTTCTTGCACTCGATACTTATTAATCTACTAAGAAAAACTTGTAATTAAATTTCAATTTTTCTAGTGTAAGTACATATTGAATGACTCAAGATTATATAAATTAAATTATACCCTCTTCCGATTGTAAATAAGTTTTCAGGTAGATATGTCAATGTTATTTGTTTTTTTTTAAAGGAAAAGTGTATAGCCAGGAAATCAAACGGGAATTTCCTGTCTTTCCCAGATTAAACATTTAGCTGTTAATCAATATTAGATATGCCTTCATAAAAATTTCAATCTAGAAACAGCGCCATCTTTTAATCTATAAACAATGATTTCAAAGTTACAACAAAAATCATGTGTAATTTGTTTTAAGGGAACTCACAATTTATTTTTTTATTTAATTTATACAATTATACGATTCATTTAACCACCATGTTTTTTACATTTTTCTCTTTTCAGCGAAGTTAGATTGAGAAATATTTAAAGAAATATTGTTCTTCAAATCTAACATATGTGAACTTAAAGTCACTATTTTAATGTCGCTGTTAAAATTGATTTGGAAATAATTGAGGTTGACTTACATTTTTTGATGTGAAACATGCCAACGCATGTCGTGGCGAAGCGTGGCCACGTCGCCTCTATTAAAACTCGGTTCGGGGATCTGTTATCTCTCTCGCCTTACTAACCTATAGACATAAACATTTCGATGTGTCACATCGGCTTGATAAGTTATAATACTCCATTGAGCTTAAGTTCAAATCAAATTCTTTATAAATTTACAGAAACATCATTTAAAAAAGTGTTTTAAAACGTGGTGATTCAATAATTCGCAGAAATATCACTAAAAACGACATTTCAACTAGCTAACAAGATGGCGCCCATTTTACGGGCGCCATCTTGTTTTATACACATCCGCCATTTTCTTGTCAGTATATTTCTTTGAATCCGTTAAGCTTTTTTTATATATATTTAGAAATAAATATTTAATATAATTGAAATATATATGTATCTAGTGTAAATTAATATAAATAGCTCTTGAGAAATGGTACTAATTCGAAATGTTTGTATCGCATTTGTGATGCAGGTTTTGTTTAAGAATGTCATAGACATTCGGTAATTGTAAAGTTTTAATGGATATCTTTAATGTATTTGCACAATGCCGGTAGTTCTTTTAAAATAGTCAGGATTTTTAAAGCATAAAAATCCTTGAGAACTACTGCACCTAGAACTTCATAAAACTACGACATTTTTACTCTATCTGTACAAATTGTAATGGCGTATTTTTTTCAAATAATTTGTGGAGAAATGTTATTAAATTAATTCAATTTTTAAAAGCGATACGCAATATTATTTCTGTTTTTATTTTTTACTTTTACGGTTTAATATAAAACACACGACCGCTTCTGATGACAGTACACCAAGAACTGAGCTTTTTTTTCGCTGGGAAACGCATTTAGGCACGAACCCCGACCTACAGGTCAGGAGTGTGGGACTCGGCGAGGAAGGAGACCTCGCAATAACCACTAAAACCCAGCGCAACCCTCTTCATCCGTAAGTGAGGCACCAGGTGTTCAACTTTCGCATTCGTCCCTGGTACCTCAGATGAGTCCAACTGAGGAACCAAGAACTGAGCTAACATTGGTCTTAAACATCGATTTTGGGACCAAATAAAAGGCAAAATTTGCGGTCGTATGTCAATTAAATACCGTATATGTGTTTGCTTATGTAGACACAATATTCTTAGAATAAACAAAAACAAATATGTGAAAGTAAAATTGTCACACGCATACACTCCGAACTACATTAAAGTATAACTCCCAAAAGGATTTAATTTTTTTTTACAAACAAAACATTTTTAAAGCGATGCGATATCTGCTTGTTTATATATTAACAAGGCAAATGTATTTTTTTAAAACAAAAATCCGTATTTAATTTTGTAGTATGGAAATATGACTCAATGGTGACTAAATGTGTTGTTATTTATGTTAATATATCTTCCATTAGCTGATAAATAAAGGCGCTGTGCAGTTGTTTATTATATTCTTTATGATTTTTTTTTATCATAATCATCATTTAAATAATTTGAAATTGTGTGCCAAATGTTATCCCTTTAAATATGGTTGCTTACTGTGTGACATTGATTTTGTAATATACTTAAAACTGATGTTAAGTTTGTAAGATAAACCGATTCTATAAAATAAACTAGTTTTGTAGAATTATTTTTACCTATAAAATGAACTGGTTTTCTACAATAAATAGGTTATATAAAATAAACTCGTTCTCTGGAATAAGTTAGTTTATAAAGTAAAAACATAAGTAATTAGCAGCTCATTAACATCCCACTGCTGGGCACAGGCCCCCTCACTCACATGAGAGAGGATTTTATACAATGAACTGGATCTATTTAATACTGATTTTCTAGAATAAACAGGTTTTGTCAAATAAAGTGAATTTTTAGAATAAACAAATTCTATACCACAAACTGGTTTAGTCAATTAAACAGATTTTCTAGAACTGGATCTTCTAGAATAAACAGGTTCTATAAAATAAACTTGTTCTATAGAATAAGCCGGTTCATTACATTAAACTCATTTTATAGCATAACATGATTTAGAATTAACTAGTTTTCGAAGGTGACCAGTTAATTTGATTTACACCAACCATTTTGGTTGTTTTGTGTTATAAACCGGTTTAATATGAAAAATCATAAAGGTCATAAAGTGAACAGTAATATGTGGAATTAAAAGCCAATAAAACAAAAATGGTTAATAGATGTTAAAAAAAAGCTCATTTTAAAACTGGTTTGAGGAGGTTTTGTCTCTCTTAATAACCACCACCAATTCACAGGTATTTCAACTAAATAGCGAGTAATCTACTGAAATAAAAGGGTTTCTAAATGTGATTTCCTAGGTTCACACCAGGAAATATAACAGAAAAACCGATTAATACTTGTTTAATATCAGTTTAGGTATAATTTATCTAGCATGAATTCAAAATGAATGTCACATGAGTTGTCATCATCACAGCATATTTTGGCCGCTTCAACCACAAGTTAAACTGATGGTTAGATGTAATGTATTCGTGTAATGAAATGATTTTATTGAATCTGTAATATTTTAACAAATATATTTAATGTTTTTTTTCATTATCATTGTGTTTATTTTTAAACCATTAAACGCTTGACTGTAATCTCACATGGTGGTCAGTGATATTAAAGTCTATGAGCGCTAAAATACAATACAAGCGCTAACTTAAGCAATAGACAAAAAATCACATATGAAATATTTTATTTCACATATTCCCCACAGCAGTCAGTATTTTCTTATATAAATTACCAACATCATCAGCTGAATCCACGACTTCGTCTTCGTGTTATGTTGTTTTGATAACATTTTCATTAATATGAACAAATTGTTTTACAAATAAGAGACATACGTATAACATCCCCGCAATCCCCGTTACGGATGGAATTTCATAAAAATCCGTTCTTAGCCGACCTCTACTCGTCAAAAGGAATATTCCTACCAAATTTCGAGTCTCTACGCCTTATGGTTCCAAAGATATCGTGATTAGTCAATAGATACCTGGATATCTTTTTTATTTATATATATAGACACAATATATATAAATTATATTATAGACTTCATTGTTTTATATTATAACTAATAGTTTTACTTATAACAATTGAAGTAAGTAATTACAAGTGAATTGTTTAATCTCTTAATTATTCGAGTATCCAGTTACTAATGTTAGTAGATAATTAACTAAACACGTTATACATACCTTTAACACTAGTCTTTTTTATTAACTTAAATTTCATGTAATGATTTCATTTATAATATATTTGCTTTACACTTATAACCATAAAAAACAAAACAATTGACAGTCTACTTTTTCATCTTTCCCGCCATTTTGTTCTATATTCTTTTAGGTTTAATTAGGTCGAGCAACGATCGACAACTATACAGTATTTTTTTATAATATGTAGTAGATGTCACCTGTGGTGTAAATCGCTTCGTTTCCAATACCGTGGGAATATGGGGAAATCATAAAAATGAAATAATATAGAGAGATTATAGTTCATTAAACGTTTTTCTAGGTACAAAAATTTTTCATGCCGAACATATTTTTTAAAGAGTACAGTGAAAGACCCCAGCAGCCAAGACTAACATGATGACGCCCATACCTCGCATCAGATATTTCCCTATTTTTTGGTCTATGATTTAACATATCAAAATTTTGTACTTTAAAGTTATTACTATGTTATTTATATAAAGGTATCAATGTAACCTTGAGTGTAACTGGAACTTTCTGCTTCAATCGATAGCAGTCATCAATTATTCGTTATCGAGGAGCCGCACGCCGGCTCTAATAATACAATGTTTCCAATTACCTACCGTATTGGTTTGAAATTACACTACCGATAAAAAGCGTTTTAAATGGAATTCTTTTTAAACCTTTTATACTACCTGACCCAGCAAACGTTGCTTTGCCTTATAATAACTATTATTGCTATGAAATATTGGTGGTTGGTGATAGAAAAGTAAAATTCGTGTGTATTTTTTAATTCCAGATTATAAAACCAATTTAGGAGGAGGAGTTCAACTTATAACACCGTGATACGAGAATATACATTACAATAAATATTAATTCAAATGTTCGCGAAAATATTCATTTATGTAGAATAAGTTAAAAACAGAACCAAACAAGTCTTGGGTAGCTGTTTTTAAAATTTTAAAAGTCATTTTCCGGGTTAAGATGAATTATAACCCGGATGTTTGTCTATTTGATTTTGATTGTTTACAAATAGACATATTATCTCAACAGCCTAGCTGGTGCAATGAATGTTATGAGAATTCCCTTTAGTAGCTGTGAGGTCCTGGGTTCGATTCCCGGCCGCAATTTTAGGAAATAGAATTTTCTATCCTGTCTGAGTCTGGGTTCGACAATGGCGGGTTACAACTCTATCAGGGTGTAACGGGTTTTTGTGCAGTTTTCAGAGACAGGGTCAAGAAGGAAGGTTTATATGTATAATACAAACATATTATATACATAAAGCCGGATTATTCCGATTTGTAATCTCTTAAATAGCAAACGCTGGCGAAACCTTACGAAATAGTTCAAATGTATAGCATAATATTATGCTATCTTTAATAGATCGATAAAAAGTGTCCGCGACGCTACATATTTATATCTAAAAGGTAACCGAAAGTAGTTTTACAATACAGTATTATACAGCATCATCAAATCCATTTAAGCACTTTCTGAGTAATAGAGTTGTACACCAGTGGAACAAATTGCCTGAGAGTGTGATGACTATGAGATCGCTAAATCAGTTCAAGAATAGACTGGCCAAGCACAGAAATGGCAAAAAGCACAATTGAATCCATTAAAATTGATATAGGCGAATTTATTTAATTGGATAACGTATTATTATTTATATATTGATACATATAAATAATAATATATTACATGCGTTGTATATTTCATGAAGATCAAATCTGCCTTTAACAGCATTTCATTAAAATAGATATCTTAACAACTCAACATACATTATAATTCTAATTCTCTTACTTATTATATCACCACGTCATCGTATGAAGAGACGGCCTAAATATGTCCTTAACGACCCCGACGATACGATAACTATCGACAATCTACCTTACCAGGTAGGGACAGACACACACACAAATGTTACACAGCGATTCCGCCGGCGGAGTCGAGGTCCCCGATTTCTGACGTCACCCGGACGTGGACTTCACCCACGTTCCCGGGGGCGCTTCTGATTCTTCCTTTTCAGGTGATGTTTCAGCGATAACGTCGCTCCAAGCCGAGGCTCGGTCTCGCAGGAGACGCCCTTGGAGCGGCGTTTCCCCGGAGAGCGAGCCCTTTTCAGGGCTCGCACTCGAAATGTGGCGGCCTCCTTAAGAGCCCGTCCTCCTCCCGGTTACGCTGTAAAAGCCAGTAGGGCTAACAGCTAAACACAGTTCGAAAAAAAAAAAGGAATACTTTAAC
>JACTOM010000897.1:441123-470128 GCA_015832385.1 Elymnias hypermnestra | reverse complement strand
GTCTGACCACAATGTTTGGAGTGTTGTCTGAATTACAAGGCTCATGTTTAATCTTATCGCAGTCTGACCACAATGTTTGGAGTGTTGTCTGAATTACAAGGCTCATGTTTAATCTTATCGCAGTCTGACCACAATGTTTGGAGTGTTGTCTGAATTACAAGGCTCATGTTTAATCTTATCGCAGTCTGACCACAATGTTTGGAGTGTTGTCTGAATTACAAGGCTCATGTTTAATCTTATCGCAGTCTGACCACAATGTTTGGAGTGTTGTCTGAATTACAAGACTCATGTTTAATCTTATTACAGTTTAACCACAAATATCACAGATACATAATATAAATATCAACGTACTTTAACTCACACAGTTAAATGTAAGCAGACGCTGTTGCGTGTGTCACTTAGTCGTTTTAAAATTGAATGGGATAAATTAAACCGTCAAATTGAAGAAAAAAAAACACTTTAATCGCAGCACTTATATACAATCCCTATGATATTTTAATTTAATAAATGATTTAACAATAACTTAATGACAACAACTTAGAATAATATGTACAGGGTCTACAAACTAGTCAGTCTTTGGTGAGAGAAGGCCTGGACTCTACGCCAGGCCGGGGAACAACTCCGACAGGGAGTCACACCAAAAATCTGACAAGTCCATGGACTCTGGCTCACTGAGGGGCGAGGACAAGGACTCATAGCCCAAGTCCGAACAGAAACTCATATGAGATGGTGACAACCCAACATCTTCAATGGAATTAGGTGATAACGTCATGGGTGATAGCAACTTCATATCATATTCGAGAGTTACTTCTGTACAAGGGTTTTCTGTGGGTTCCTCTTGCTCCTCTGAAGGGACTTCGATGGTGATGCAGTCGTTAGCTTCGTAACTCGCGTAGAATATATCACCCTTGTCCCCATTCTCCTCTTTTATCGTGTCCGGGGGGTAGGGATGTGCATACGAGTGCTGCGATAGTATCCTGTTGATGTCTTGTTTCATAGCATCTAGGACTCCACCTTCACTGGGTTCCAGTTGCTCTGCTGCGGGCCCCACCACTTCAGTTCTTGCAGTGCACTCTCCAGTGTTCCCGACTTGGACCTGTTTAAAAATGACAATAAGTTATTATCTGTATAATAATTACAATGAGTTATGACCAGTAAGCTACTACAACAAGTTATAAGCTATTTATCAAATAGTCATACTAAAGAGCTGGTAACACAGGAAGCTGTTACACTGACACATTGAAAATAGTAACACTTTAGTAAGGAATGTGATGTGTTCAACTTACATGTGGAGCCTCTCCTGCAGCAGCAGCATCAATCTCCTTGAGGAGTGAGTCTGCGAGCTGGTGCAGGGTGTCGAGGTACTCGTCGGACTGGAAATGCGCGAGGAGTTCCTCGATAGGAGCCACATCGTCAGCAGCAGGCGCACCGCGCGGATCGCCGCCGGGGGCCCCTCCTGGTCAAGATAATCAACCAAAATTAACACTGGTATTACAGAACTACTCCATTCAGTATGTAAAGGCATGTTTTCATTTGAAATTTATATGAGCAAAGGCAGTGTGTGCCGGAACCTACCTTCTGCTGAGGAAGAGACTCTGCTGGTCTCGGGGCTCCCGCGACGGTCCGCGCCGCGGCCTCGCTGCGTAGTGCTGCGTTCTCGCTCACCAGGCGCTCGTTCATCGCCTTCAGGTTCTCCACCTCCTCTATCAGGCGCTCGTTGGTGTCCATGAAGTGTTGGATCCTACTCTCCATTTCGTCCATCTTCGCCTTTTTCCTGTCCCGTGATGTTTGAGCTGCCACACGGTTTTTCAGCTTCCTAAAAAGGGTGATAAATATGTAATAGGACAGCCCGTCAACATCACCGAGATGTTGACTTAATTTCTGGTGTACTCATAAATCTTTATTATAAACACTCAGTGTGTAAAGTACACATGTCAGAAGTGAAACTTCTTTGGCAAACTAATTTTTAAGACCTGCTTAGACAGAGGGGAAAAGGAAGATATGTTAGGAATTTCATGAATTGTCATTAAAATATTATGTGTCCAAAATTAATAAAAATAATTTATTGTAATCTCAAATGATGAATTGTAAATAAAAATGCCACATGTTTTTTGTAAATATTAAAACTACCTAACCTTCAAACGAATTAGCATAAAAAACGCTGCACATTTCGTGACTCAATTCACGCGTGTCATCCCTCACTTTTAACCTCATTTGCCTAAAGAAGTTTCACTTCAAAAATTGGTATAAACTAAGGGGTGCTCGGGTTTAATGTTAGTCAAGCAAACAAGCTGCAATCAAGTGCAATTGCTCAATTCATAATAAGAAAAACTTTAGTCCTTTGTTTAAGGTATATGAAACTGACTAGATTTAAGTTGTATTTTATAATAAAACGCAATTGGTTTATGCTTACAAATTAATTCAAAACAACTATACACACTGGCATATTTAGCAAAACATAAAAAAATAATGTTCCAGTAAATATGTGGGTGTGTATATGAACACAATACTTTTGATATGAACCTTCTTATGGTATTCAATAGAAACATTTTCACTCATAAAAGAAATAAGTAGAGCAGCTGGTCCCATAAAATTTCACTGATAGAAAGTACAAAATATAGTGGCAAAACACACAATACCAAACAAAAAGAAATAGTTATAAATTTCCATAACTTAAATGAACGAGATCATCAACCAAATAAGATTAAAGAGATACAATGTGAAAGTATGCCTGCATTATTTATTAAATTTCGACCTCAATTCCATTTAAATTGTCTAATGGTGGGTTTTTATTTTAAGAAACTTTAAAAATCTCCTGCAATTGTAATTAATAAGATTTGATTTCATTGCATTGCATGAGGACGCTAAATGTCACCAGTTTCTTTTCAGTAAAATCAACTTTTGGAACCTAAGGTTAATTTGTTACCAACTAACAGACTAAAATGATTGAAAAGAGATTATTGGGCCTAATTCCAATAAAAATTGTTGTAGAAGTTGTGAATGAGTAATTTTTGAATATAAATGATGAAACATTTTTATAGTATGAATCCATGTTTAATGTGGAAGCAAATTCCTAAATTTCATAAGCAATAATGTAACTAATTATCAAAATTCTACTAATCCTTGGACTCTATGTAAAAATATTAAAAATCTATTGTCCGATCTATTGCCATCACTACTTGTATCATTATGTAAAAGTAAAGTGTCATATTTGATATATAAAAGTTTAAAATCAATGATTTTTGAAAGCTAATTGTGCTGACACCAATAAATAAAGTCAAAAGCCGGTTGAAATCATACATCTGCTTACATAAGCATATGTATAATATTCGTGCAATAGTTGCTGTTGGATGATGCAATAATTGTTAATACTGTATTCATAACTGGAAATATCCATTTTCAAACTTACAAAGTATACATAATATAAAAGAATAGATAAGTACTACAGATATATAAAATAAGAATGGGTTTTTTGTTGCTGGAAAGACAAAGTATAATATAAATATAAAATAAAAATCTTGTGTGCAATTCCCATGAGATAAAAGTTAATGATAATAATTTGTATATAATGTTGAATTGTATTGAAAGGGCTAATAGTTAGGGGACCTCTTACCTATATAAAAAGTCCCCTTAATCTTCGCCTACTTAAATGTACTTAGGGGATCCCTTAACTATAGTAAACAATGCTTTCTTTGTCATTTTCTCTCTCTCTCTCTCTTCTATGTCTGTCCATTTTACTGTTGTTATTTCGTTTTATTGACTTTCAAATTACAACAATTGTAAGAGTTTTCACTTCAAAATGTAAATGGTATATACATATTAAGATAGCACATACCATTCTTGAATTATAAACATGACATAAATTCACACAAAATTCTAGATTTCATATCATGTGTTTTAAAATAAATATTTATTACACAATAAAGTAAATGGACTACAGATTTACATGGTATTGTTTAACATAGATTAGTTTTATTTCTATTATACATATAAGCAATAAAATGTTTGTGCTGAGTTGATTGTGCAGTGAACTTCTAGCATTTGCCAGCAACTAAATTTCTTTTAATGTGATCGGATTTGATAAGAACTAATGAATGAATCTAAGGTGGTAGCATCTATAATGATTGGCAGTATTGCACTCCTGTCAGTTCAATCAAAGCTCAAAAATCAATAAGGCAGAGTAATTTATGCCACACATATATTATTCAGTACACAGCAAAAATAATCTTTATGTATTGACATAGTAACTTATATAAAATTATCTTATCTTCATAGATATTATAATAAAAAGCCACTCTCCAAATCAGTCTCCAGTTAAATTCCCTGCTCTCTAATCTGATATTAGGTAATTTACCTCTTAATGGTTTGTACAAAACATTGCAGCATGAGAGTGGGTAGGATGGTAACAAGCCTAGTATGATGCAATACAAATACTAGTTGATTTATCTATATTTTTGTGATTAAAGATTGGTTAGATGTAATGCACTGCATATGAGACCACAAATCTTGATAAGGAACAAGTCACTTGTTATAATTAGATAGTGATACTAATGGAACATTTAGGAATACCATTTGTGAAGGTCTTGTGTATATTGGTAGACATAAAATGATTTTTTGAATGTCGGAAAAACCGTCAAGCCTAGCTTTCACAGAAACCGCTGCCTTCTCCCTGAGGGATTTAAGAAAATAATGTACAGTTGGATAAATCGACAAAAAATAATAAATACAAAAACATCACATACATGCGGTAGATAGTATTAATCCTTGTCAACCGAAATATGTAGGCATAAAATGGTCTACTTAACCGAAACTGTGACGGGTCGTTAGTCTATTTAACACGTAGACAGCTACTTACTTCCGCTGCATCTTCTCCTCCCATGTTAGATGGTCCAATCTTCGCTTCCTGGAGGGTGGGTGGGATGCCACGTCGACGACCACCTTCGACTCCACCTCATCCACCAGGTAATTATTAGGAACGGTAATTATTATCGGTGCGCTCATCCTATTAAGTACCATAATAATAATTATCACTAATACACCAAACTCACTGCATAACAATTCTAATCATATGATTTCATAATCCGTTGGGGCTAACATTCGCTAGAAAAAACTTCTATGGTAATGTTTCCTTATTCTATAAACAGTGGAGTCGTACATAGTCCAGCTCTTGTGGCGGAATAATGGCACTTTTTTCGCTCTTGAAAATTGTACGTGCCGTTTTACTATTGGTCGTTGGACACAAAAGGGCGTGTGCGATAAGTTTTGTATTGTTTCATTGATTTTAGAGAATGACAGACATATACCATTATAGTATAGGGGAAAAGAGAAAACTCTATGGTATGCACTTCCTACGAAAAAATGACGTCATTGATTTTTCCAGAAGTATCTTTTTTGTGATCAATTTCCTTGATGCAATCGTCTTGTAATGTTATTGCATAAAATTATCTACTTTACTTATATATTTGTAGTACATATCAAGTTATGATAAACTTATTCGGATAAAAAAATCTTAATGGTTTTTAAACTCAAAATTCGTATTAATATGTTTGTATTTAACAAATATATGTGTTTAAGGGTCTCATGCATATATGATTCTAAGATGTCGTTTCAAAGTACAGTTTTTTCTATGTATCGGTTAATTTATCAGGCAAATAATCGAAAAAAATGTAAATTTTTAATTGTTCGGTGTTTTAAATTACATATACAATATTCATCACAGTATAAGAATAAAACAAAAACAACGATGATTTGTCTACATATTTTATACATGATAGGTATATACTGATAAAAGATGTTTATTTATTAAATATTTCAGCAAACTTAGACGAGCAAATGTTTTTGCTCGTCTAAGTTTAAAAAATATGATTAAAGATCATTTTTTTTTCTTTGAATAGTCAGATGGTGTCTCAAAGGGCTAGACTGGCAGTGCATGCTGGAGTGTTGGTGCCAACGCTTATGTATGGTAGTGAAAGTTGGGTATGGCAGAAGAATCACAAAAGTAAAATAAATGCGGTAGAGATGAGAGCGTTGAGAAGCATGAGTGGATTAAAACTGAGTGACAGAGTGAGAAATAGTGTGATAAGAGAACGTTGTGGTATAAAAGAAGACGTAGTGACTAAAATTGAGAAAGGTATGCTTAGATGGTTTGGGCATGTAGAGAGAATGAATGAAAGGAGACTGACAAAAAGGATTTATGAGTCAAGAGTGAATGCGAAAGTTGGAAGGGGAAGACCAAGGCGAACGTTCCTGGACCAAATCCAGGACATTTTAAATAACGGCCAGGTCAAGAGTACTCTAAACCGACGAACTTGTATGAAAGGTTTAATGAGAATGAAAGAAGCGAAGGAGATATGCAAGGATCGTGGCAAGTGGAAGGATGTTGTCTCTGCCTACCCCTATGGGAATGAGGCGTGATGTTATGTATGTATGTTTTTTCTTTAGTACACGTGAAAGATCACATAATTGAAAACAAGGCTGTATGTTACAAAACTTTATCCATCCCATTGACATGATAAATTTAAAAAAATATGATGTGTCAAATGTGTAACAACTGACAGATGACAATAGAAATAGAAACCCGTAAAAAATACACTTTTCTGATTTCTGTCGAATCGCTTCACAGTTTCAATTACTAGTTACATTTTGCATCCAGTTCCTTGATAAAATTTTGTAGATTATATTAAAAATCTAATACGACGCTCTCAAATGGCGTCAACAAGCTCGGATTCGCAGTCGACGATTGCTCAGAAAACATGGGCAATGGCAAACAATATTGAAACTGTTTCCAGTGTTGATGATATTTATCGTTATGACAAGAAACAACAACAAGACATTTTAGCGGCGAAACCATGGGAAAAAGAGTAAGTGTGTAATCATTTTAAAAGTTAGTAAAAAAGATAATAAACTCGGTATTCATTCTTTGTTTGTTGCAGTCCACATTTCTTCAAAGACATCAAAATATCAGCTCTGGCTTTGCTCAAAATGGTAATGCACGCGAGGTCTGGAGGCACACTAGAAGTTATGGGGTTATTACTTGGTATGTAACTTTGTGCACTAACCCAATTTCCTATGATTGAGTATTTTTACAAAATAGATCACTTTTAGTAATAAGGCCGCCTAATTATATTTTGAAAAATATATAAGGTGCAATAAAGTACTTTATTGCTTGTAGAAGAAACAAAGAGTATATTATGATTTTTAATTAAATATGTTATTACAATTTTTTTTAAGTCCTATATAGTTATATATATATATATATAAAACTATATATATATATATATAAATATTTAAAGTATTATATTTAAAGAAAAAGTGTATTTAAGTATATGATACCCATTACTAAAAATTTACTATGAGAAAGATATAAAATATACCTTTGTATTTAAAGGAAAAGTAGATGCAAACACAATGATTGTGATGGACTCATTTGCACTGCCTGTGGAGGGTACAGAGACCAGAGTGAATGCTCAAGCACAGGCTTACGAATATATGACAGCTTACATAGAAGCAGCTAAGCAGGTAAATTAAAATTTAATAAAATATTAAATTTGTTTAAAAAGTACAATTTATATTATTGGAAATGCTTACAACAGGCCAATATAGTTCAAAAGTGCAATGTTAATATTTTACATATGCTGTGGTGAACTTTACTTATAGGTTATGCAATATAATTATTAAAAATATTAATTAAATTAAAAAAAAAAACAAAAGTTGAAGTAAATGATCCATATAGTCTGAAATTACAAATAAAATTGATGAAAAACTGTCCCTAAAGTAGGAAATTACCTGTATTTAAATAAAATAACATTACTTTGAGGTTAAGGCTCATAGAAACAATTACATAGAAATTTCAAATACAAAATTAGATAAAATACAGCAAAAACAAATTTCACATTTATAAGTTCAAAATCAATTCAAGTTAAAAGTAAAATAAATTAAAATCAAAATTAATTTAATTCAAATTAAAGTTTTAGGCAACAGTGCCCTCCTCAAACATTTAGTATAACATCAGGCTAAATATCTGATCTAATATTATAAAGAGGAAACATGGTGTTTTTGTGTGTAGGTTTGTAAAATTACTGGACTGATTAAAAAAATTTTTCACTATTAGAAAGCTGCATTTTCACTGAGTGACATAGGCTATATTACTTATTTAAAAACAATAGGGATCCCTAGGAAAAATGCAATAATGTAACCCAAGGCGTGAAAAAAATTACTCACCAAAAAATATCACCTATGCTTTGGAAACTATTGAAGATTGGACTAAAAAATGTTCTACAATATTATAGGATGTATTAATATCTAGTTATGCCACTATAACTACTTTTATGCATTCTAAAAATTAATAAAATTGCTGACAATAATGAAATCATATTAGCCATACCTCTGTATTAATCCTTAAACTATTAAGTGATATTCTATTGAGGACTTTCAATAATAGTATCGGACATTCTACATAAATGGTTGTACAATTTTAATTAGATATATATTGGTTGTCAAGTAGAATCTGTATATTCTTCTTGAATCTAATAATCTGAAAGTAATTGAAATCTAAGTGAAATAAACTTTTATATCAATATAAATAAAATGTAATGTAATTAATAAAATAATGTATACATGTTTGTAGGTTCTACCTCGCTTTTGTACATATCTTTAATGTCTTCTTCCTCCTCCTCACTCTGAGGTGTGAGAGTTTTTAGAGCATAGACCCACCATGCTGCTTCACTGCAGATTGGCAGGCTTGTCCAATGTTGTGTACGAAGTAGTGCATATGTAAAAAGTAAACATATTAGAAGTGACACTCCTTTGGCAAACTAATTTAGTCTTGTATATATTTATATTTATATTGTCTTAAATGAATACAAATAATTTATTGAAATCTCACATTGCCACATGTTATTTGTAAATATTGAAACTACCTAACCTTAACTCTAACGAATTAGTATAAAAATTCTGGACAACTTCGTGACGCTAAACACGCGTTTCGTCCGTAAAAATATTACCATCATACGCCTAAAGAAGTTTCGCTTCAACAACAAACAAGTCAATGCTTTCCAGGTTGGTAGACATGAGAATGCAATAGGGTGGTACCACAGTCACCCCGGCTACGGTTGCTGGTTGTCCGGCATTGATGTGTCCACGCAGATGCTCAATCAGAATTTCCAGGAGCCATTTGTGGCCATCGTCATCGATCCAGTGAGAACTATCTCTGCTGGGAAAGTTTGTTTAGGAGCTTTTAGAACCTACCCTAAGGTAAGTACTGAAATTATCTGCATGATTTTATGTATATTTTCATTGCTATTTGTAATTACACTTATTTACTTAATATTTTGTTGCCATATAAATAAATAAAAAGCTAGACAGAATTGTGCTCGATAGTTTGCCTTTCCTAAAAAAAAAACATGTTTCTATTCCTAATATATAGGGTGTTTTAACAAAATATAGACAATCAAAGTCAAATTAAACTAGCCAACATTGGCCTGTAAGCCAAGTTTACAAAAGAGAGAAACAATAAACATGATTTAACTTTATAAATGTGCTGCACCAATGAAGCAATCGCATATGAGTGAAAACCCTCTCTCATATAAGCGAGGAGGCCTGTGCCCAACAGTGGGACGTTAATGGGCTGCTACTTACTTTTTTAAAGCAATTGCAACAGGTGATTGTAATCCAAAACCTATGCAATGAGGAAGAAGAAACCATTAGGCAATGGATTAGCCAGGACACACCTCTGAGTGGAAGTGGCCTATCCGTAAAGCCTACCCTTAAATTATGGGAATGGGCGATGACGTAACTATACCCTACCCCGGGCCCTACCCCAAAAATCGCCAGTTACTTGTATTAATTTTAATAGCGCAACTTCAGTAGTAACAATTTTATTTTCAAAAGCATGGTTTCATAAATTCCCTGTTCCCACTGCTGAGCTTAGGCCTCCTTTCTTAGGCGAGAGGGAATGTCACTATGCAAGCCTTCAACAAGAGTCTTCACATTTATCTTCCACTTGCTAGCTTTTCAATGAAGAAACACTTTCTACAGAAGACCTGCATTCAGTTACAATGAAATAAAAATAACAATTAAATTACCCTATATTAAGAAAAATCTTTTTTTCAAGCTTTCTGTTCCGCAAGTGTCTTAATCAAAACTTAAAGATTGTGCCATAGAATTTTCCATAGACAGAATAGCTAAGTCGCATAACCTGTCTTGCCCCATGTGCTTAGGCTGGGGCCCTCTTGGACTAGAGGCCTGTAGCAATTTGCCAACCCAAGCCACCCTATAGTTACGCCGCTGGGAATGGGTGGTTGAGGGTATCTAGGAAAGACTAAAGGATGGGGCGTGTACCAAAGATCTGTAAGAGTTCAAGGTGCATCCACTGCCTGAATGGAGGCAATTAGATATATCAATAAGTTACTCTTCGTTTATATCTCTGTGTAATACAGGTTTTTTTGTGTAATGGGACCACAATTCTAAATCTAGGATATTTGTGCCTAACAAACAGACGATTGTTGATCCAAAGGAGGTTTCTAAAATATCTTTGCACCAGGGCTACAAGCCAGCCAACGAGGAGCCATCTGAGTACCAGACTATCCCGTTGAACAAGATAGAGGACTTCGGCGTGCACTGCAAGCAGTACTACTCGCTGGAGGTGGCCTACTTCAAGTCCTCGCTGGACCGGCGGCTGCTGGACTCGCTGTGGAACAAGTACTGGGTCAACACGCTGTCCAGCTCCAGCCTCATCACCAACGCCGACTACACCACGGGCCAGATCTTCGATCTGTCCGACAAACTGGAGCAGAGTGAAGTGTGCCTCGGTGAGTTGACCGTATCATATATATTCCACATCATTTATCGAGAATCGGATTTTAAAGTTTACATCTATAAAAAACAATAACAATGATAATTGCGAAATGTTTCAATTTTAAAAAACGCGACCACGCACAGATTTCCGGAGAAGTCTGTCAAATATCGTAGTTGCGATCAGAAATTTGTTGGTTGTCAATGTCAAATGTCTAAAATATGTTTTATAAAAAGCAATCTTTTGAATCTAAATTGATTCCTGAACGATGGTACGGACATTAAACATTTGACATTCAAATTGAATAAGAATTAATTTTTTAATTAAATATGACTCCTGACCTACTTTTATTCTTGAATTAATCCATCAAACCTTCAAAAAAAAATGCTCTTTAGTTGGTTGTATGAAAAAACTTTTATTCTATGTCTGAATTTTTTGATAATTAAAATATGTACTCGTATGTATATTATATAATTGAAGCCTTAATAATTAATTTGATAATAATTTCATTGAACTTTAATCAAATCTGACATGAATCTTATAAATTATTATTATTTCTTAATATTTGTATGCTGTATGTACAGGAGAATGTGATGTCACAAATGTTATTTCAACCTGTGTAACCACCCATGTTCAGCAAATAAACATTTCATTTAAATTTAATTAATATCTGAACGATGGGATGAACATTTTTCTGTGGTCCAAGCATTTTTTAATGTTTATTCACCTTTTGAACCGTCCCTGGATTTGCACAAATATTTCATTGGTTAAATAATTACAGCTGTTCTTGAGTTTTTGCAAAACTAACGAGTAATTTATATATATATATGCTAGCCATAAGCCCACCTTATTGTGTAGTACAGTCACTTAAGTGTTTTCTGTGTATATTTCTTGGCCTGTACCATAAGGTGCTCTCTCTCTTACTACACATATAAGGACAAACTTATATTATTCCAGCGTACAACTATATTATATCATTGCAGTTTATTTTATTTAGGTTACAGCGATTCACTGTCTCAGTAATGCTACAAACTAAAGTAACTCAAAGTTTACTTTTAGGTCGCGGCGGCTTCATAGTGGCAGGTACAGACCACCACGAGAAGAGAACAGAAGATAAACTGGGAAAAGCTACCAAGGACGCCTGCAAGACCACCATCGAAGTCATCCACGGCCTCATGGCGCAGATGATCAAGGACAGACTATTCAACAGCATCAGCGGCAGACCCTCCAACGCCATCACCGACTGAACTATATCATAACTTCAAACGATACATTTAATAAAACTAAATTTAACTATAATTAGATTTTTCCTTAACTACCCTCAAAATTAAAAACAACGTATCTTTCGTTTAGAATGTACATTATATCTAATACCAAATTAAGCACATTACAGAAAATTTAAAAGTGGTAGTTTCGGAATGTCATTGGTGACAAACATGACAAGATTACATTTATTGTATATAGATACATGCAAGTACTGCATGTGACTGAAGTCCTAAACCGTCCGTTAATCTTTACTTATAACTGGTGGGGTATTCCTGGGCTGCAGGCAAAATACTTGGGGATTGATCGACCCAGGAATCGAATGTGCTTAGTGGACTGTATTAGAGGGGAGGATTCTACCTAATAAGGGCTAGGTGACTAAATGCCGTCGAATGGAAACAAATGAATCACCCACCTTTTGTTCCAAGGCCACGTGTTGATGGCGATCAGCTGTTTCATATATCGTCCTGCAGGGTTTTTATTCGTGTCGCGGGCGGGCGTCGAAACGAACTGGATGAACTGGTTTGCGAATGAAATGTTCGAAAGAAAACGGGCAGATGAATTTAAACTCTTCCATCCGCGCGGCGAAAATAATCACCTTGCCCAAATCAAGTGAAATATTTACGAACAATAACAGTGATGATGTTATTGACAATAATTTATACACAATTATTATAATATATGTGTCATCAACATTCTTGCATTAAATCATAATTTCTAATAAAGTATAAATCATAGATAATATATATTTGTATGAATAATAGACCAGGAGTGGCCAACGAGTCGATCGCTCGCAAGTTTCTTGAGGGGACGCATTCAATGTAAATTTAAACTTTATTTTATCATTCATATTATTATAACCAACTAGATAAATATTCATGTATGTTTCTGTACTCCCAAGAGTGCATGGAGGTATAAAAGCACAATGCATAAACGTCCCTCTTCTTACCTAAGAAATAGGTCGATTGCGATACAATTTTAAAATAAAAAGTATGTCTTATGCACAAAAGTTGGCCACCCCTGTAACAGACAATGTCTAAATGTCGTGGAGAACGAGGGAGGCGTCAACAGCGCAGTTCGATTTTGGCGGGAATAAAAACTTGTCAAAATACAAACTTTTCACCAGAGACAAAAGAGTTTATAAAACCGATCGCGTTAGTCTCTGGTTTAACATTTTGCTAACCTTAAGAATAAATCTAATTAAATAGTAAACTTAATTTTACTGCGAGCTAAAAATACAAATAATTGGTTTATAGCAAACACGTTCTATTACGTCGACATGTTTAATTTTATACCATAGAGCTTTACAGATAGGAATACAAAAGAAAATAGTTGTTTTACCTTTGTATACTATAAAAAAACCAGCAAGTACAGCAACTCCAAGTATAAATTTGTTGGTTACCATGTGTAATATTTAATTTACAGGAAGTCCATTTGATTGCTCATTTCAATAATAAAAATCTGTTTAATAACTTAAAAGTAATGTTGTTGATAGGGACTGGGCGGTTCATGTAAAATAACAACAAACACATCCTCGATTATATAAACATTCTCAAATATTTATTAACCAATTTACATAAAATCATTACTCCATATGTACACGTCTCGCTTCACCGAGTTTACATTAAACGATAACGTCTCGCGTCCTGGAGGGCCTTCTGTAACTACCGGACACTACAAGCACCACGTTGCGATATCTCTTGCCAAGCTCATTGTTTGTGGAACGAGGGAAACAAATGCAACGCATTGGGGACCATTGAAAATCCACTGGCAATACAAAGGAGAGAGTCCATATTGCCACGGGTCTTCTACTTCGCTAGGTGTGAGGTCCGATTACCCATAGAGGAAATAGTATCTCCTATTTTGTCTATGCACTGGAAGTTACAAATAAAGCTATGTTGCCGTTTAAAAACCGCGCTCAGCTATGACGATACAAATATGACATTACCTTTTGACCTAAGGTTTGCAAGCTACCATCTTAGACTATATCATCCCTTAAGTCTACTGGCAAGCGTTAACTAGAATTAAATATAAAGACAACTAAATCGTTTCAATGTATTAACAAGATGGCGTCAAACCATAGAGTAAAGACACCCGCCATTTTTGACACTTGTTAATGTTGTATTCTTTGAATTGAAAACAAGAATAACTGGCGTAAAATAACTCATTGCAATTAATATTTATATAAATACTATACAGTTAAAAAACTGTACATTTGGACTGTCTCCTTTGTATTACTGCTAAAAATGTTCTAAACTGGACTGAAAACTAAAAGGCAATTATATGTATAAACACTTCGTAGCTTCACTTCGTTATATCAATATTTTTGTGTCAACACATTCATAAAACTTGTTCGTTCTTTTTGGAAGACATTAAATGAAAATATTCCAATTGTCTATGATAATAATTGAGAAAGTAATTACTCATAATCTAATATGAAAAATCATTGCAAAATAAACGATCAAATTAAACGTACGCGTATTTACTTCAGCAAAATATAAGTTAACGATTTACTTTAAACAGTGATCCGGCTCGAAGGACCAATATGTTTGATTACCAGCTTCCAAATATAACGGATCAAATAAAATAAACATGAATGTGTTTTGAATTCTCAGTTTATATTACACAAAACGCGTTATATTTTCTTTACTGATAAATCTGTGAATATTACAGCGAAACCATAGATCAAAAATGGCGCCGGTAAATGTCAAAAACACAAAAATATTGAACATAACTAATTAGCTTCCATATAACACGTGTAAAATACGTGTATATATCCTGTAATTTAAAATAAGATTAACATCCAATAACTATCCTGTTTAAATGATAATAAAGCGTCGATTTTTTAACCGTTAAATAAAACTCATGGAAATAATCTATTTAGCGATTGAAAAGTCAACTATCGATATAATAAAACTTAACTGTTACAAATCCCAAACAATATAAATGGGGGGATACAATATGGTGGTTATAATATTCTCTCGTTCATAATGGATATTTACATGTGTCACTGATAAAAAAAACAATTCAGAAGTTATACTTCTTTCGACGTTTTTGAATAAATCATTACTTTCTTACATCAAAACAGCATTTGATTAAGAAGAGAGATAATATAAAGACACTAATTCTGTATTTCAGAGTCAAAATAACTGGAAAAATACTGGGGGAAAAAAAATGGAAGTACATTGATCTGTATTTACGTGCCAATTGGGATATATTGAACAAAAGACGAAAGTAAATGTTACAAATAAAAGGTTTGAGTAATGTATATTGTCACGTGCTAGAAACACACTGAATTCCGTACCACATAAAGTATACTGAACGAATGAATGAATGAAATGGGAACGCTACAAATCATGGTTTCTATAATTTATATAATACACAAACCCACACTTCATTCATAGATAGACTTACACACAAATGTAAAATCCTTAATTGGCCTTAAGTTAATTTAATTAGATTATATGTTAGTTTTAAAAGGGCTGTGGGTTTTGTAAAATAAATAAATAAAATAATATAAGTTACATGGTTCTGCGCTAAAACTACATTGATCACATTACCCCTGATTCCATTCAATACTATGTTCTTCGAGTCATTTGCAGTACCTCTGATCGTCAGAGAGGCTCACTCTTTGGATGTATCTAAAAAAACTCGNCTTTCTCAATTTTAGTCACTACGTCTTCTTTTATACCACAACGTTCTCTTATCACACTATTTCTTACTCTGTCACTCAGTTTTAATCCACTCATGCTTCTCAACGCTCTCATCTCTACCGCATTTATTGAGACTCCATTTGGCTATTCATAAAGGCCAAAAATCAGTATCAATAAACAAACAAAAGATGAAAAGTAAATCCTATATAAAAAGGTTTAAGTAATGTATCTCAATGACAAATGAGACACACCGAACAAAGGATGCTACATCCTTCAGCGCCAAAAGAAGTATAACTTCACAAGTGTTTGAGGAACATCTAACCTAACATATATATCTAACATTTGAAGCGGAATCCAATGAAACTTAACTACGCTTAACAAAAATGCATGGATTATTATTATGGACTATTCAACTCCAAAAGAGCAAAACTTTTGGACTATTCCGCCTCTACGATGCGAGAACTTGATTGGCAGTGGAAAATAGGTTGGTAACATATAAAAGATTTAGTAGAAAATGTATTTTGAATAATGGCAACACACAAAACGTCAGTTTTCGTCGATAATATAAAAATTAGTTTTATTTTTGCTACAAAAACCTCCTTCGAATTAAGGGTGTAAGTAAAAACTTGTTTAGGCAAGTCTTACTTTAGGAGTAGGGACGTCGATTTTTGTTTTCGAAAGAAAACATCGATTTTATTCCAGAAAAATATGTCGATATTTTTTCATCAAGCCTATTGTGGAGTAAACTGATGTGTGTTACGAAAAGTGTGATCGAGGTAATACGTGTTTTATTCAGTTCTAAAACACTTGGTTATATTTATTTTTGACTTTGCACTACGTAATTTTATCTGGTACAATTGTTAAGTTTAATATTGCCTAAAGAGAAAGGCCATTGTTTTTTTTCAAAAAGAATTTAGGTAAGTATTTAAAGCATGACTCGACAGAGCGCACTAAGCGATAGAGAGGCGCGATCGGCTTAATACCATTGTTTATTACAACAAAAATTTGTCATCGACGTTTTAATGTTGTTATCACGTCAAATGATCGTCCGTAAACCCACTTTACAGACAAACAATTGATTTTTTTTCAAACCTTAAGAAATATTTGTTTTAATTTCATTGTAAGAAACCAAAGACAATGTTTCTATACCATAAAGTGTAGATAAGAAATTAGTCCGTAAACAAGTCGATAAAAAGTTTTAAATCCTTTGGAGCTAAACATCAATCCATTTAGTAATGACGTTAAATAATTCGCTTATAATTAATAAATAACATAAAATGTAACCGACATAACACGATGACTACATCCATAGACAATACCAAAACAACTCACAGATATTCTAGTGTATCACACGTATTAGATTATAATGATAGCTTTATATTATTATTAATAGTAAAATAATCTATTAAGTACATCCCTATCTCGTCCCATCTCACTATACATAGTATATTACAATTCGACAGTCCATTTATGTACATACACTCTTATAGTCCAAATACAATACATGTTAATCGTTTAAAAAAAAAGGTTATTTTTTTTTTTAGAAATAACGTTTTGAATAAACCGAGGTGGCAAATACAAGAACGACCTATGTGCATTAAATTAATTAGAAAATCGTTATACAAAAGAAAAATATCACTATTAAAGAAACCAGAGTGCGTTTTAAACAATATTATAACTGATATATTTAAATTGATTATGTTCGCACCTCCCGATCACATTTTTCGTAACTCTTTCGTCCTGAAAGTTCTATGATGATATGATATGATTCTAATTAGGTCGTTCTTGCACTATTAATTGAAACTATGAAATAATTTAATGCAAAACATTATGGAAATTGCCAAAATTTGTAACACAGGAAATTATTTCTTTATAACGATATTAAGATTTCATCCACAATTGGTTTTTACTATTAAAACATCAACAAATAAAAAAAAAAACATTTTATGATGGAATATCCTTGACATAAATAAAGGGAATACGTATATGTGAAAATTGAAATAACTCCTAATTTCGTTAACGAAATGGCGTCTATAGTCTTTTATTGTATTATTAATTTATTAATCTTTTTTTAAAATAAAATATAATCTTATTGCGTGAAAGTAGTAATCATTTGTAATATTAATTACAAGGAATAGAATTTTTTATAGGTGCTTGAAATTTTCATACATTTTTGGACTATAAATCTCATGAAAAATTGCTATAACAAATTAAAATGTCACTTAAATGTTTTTGTATCTCAGACAACTTCAAGTGATTATATAAATAAAAACCACCATCTTTATGATATAACTTTAAAAAGTGTTTAACACACACTATCTATGAAAATCTTTTAAAAATATATCACTTTTTGTGAGATAATAAAAAAAGATATTGCAATAGTTTTCATTGAAGACTGTTCAATTTGTTATGTAAAATGCTTTCATATATTACACAATGTATATATATATATATATATGTCGGAGTGCAAGAGTCTATGGATCGCTAGTCCGTGTGTAATAGTCTGTGAAACGCTGGCGCCATCTTTGTATCGGCGTGGGGGCAGAGTCAATAAGTGGCAGTCCGGCCCTCTCTCGGCAATTCTCGAGCGACGGTCGGCCGGAGTGTTCGACTATTGAAACTGTCGCGTTCCTAGCTATTATTCTTAATAAGTTTGTGTAAATTGATATCGGGAACATTAAGTGATTGAACATTACCCACGAACACCCACAGAATAAGAAATTAAATAATGGATCCAATTAATAACGATGTCGGCGGAGAACCCTACGCCCCTGTGCTTTATGCTTCTCCGTTCTCTCTTATTCTCCGACATATATATATAGTTGGTCTATTGCCATATATTTTTGGACTATAACTTTAGAAAAAATGGACTATAACAAAAGTAACGGACTTTTTTTTTTCATTTCATACACATTTCGGTGAAATTGAATGAAAATATTGCTACATTTTTATCTACATATATCTTTTGTATTTTATATTTATATACTCTTTATAAAAACTCACAAAAGTATAAATTAGGCACGAGATATAAATGAAACCAAATGTACAATAAGGCGGTCTTATCACTTTTCAGTGAAAACCAATGTAAGATAAATCGAAGGTTGAAGTTAAAGGCATTTTATTTCATTTCTGAATAAATGTGAGTTTAAATAATTAGTTACCGACACTTTATTCGAATGTAAAACATAATACAGAAATAAAACAACATTAATAAATATTTATACGTCGTAAATAAATCAATTTGAATCAATAAAAATATATTCTCCATTCACATTTAACCTCAAAAAAACCTACCTATAAGTGGAATGTTTTAAGTGACACCTAAATAAAATACACTTTAGAATTTCAGTACTTTTGAAAAGAGTTGGAACTTTATTTTATTCACTTAAAGATTTATATATATTGAAATTTATCTTTTATATATAATAGTTTCTTCAGTAATTCTGAAGATATTTAGAAAATTTTTAGCTGTTAGATTAGCTTGCATGTGGTTGTCTACTTTTAAGTAGCTAAATGAAAAGTGCGCGCGTAAAAAGTACACATGCCAGAAGTGAAACTTCTTTGGCAAACTCATTAAAGGGACAATGTAAAATGTCATGAATTTAATTAAGTGTCGAAAATTAATACAAATGTTTTTTTGAAATCTCAAATGACGAATTGTAAATAAAAATGCCACGTGTTTTTTTTTGTCAATATTCGAAATTATTAATTGAATTATAAAAAGTAGTATATTAAGCTGTCTCATTGGTCTAGTGGTTAGCGTGTTCGAGTCCCGGGTCGAGCTAATTCATAAATTAATTCAATATTTGGCCGAAGTTGGGAAGTTGGCGCCAGTCCTGCGCCTGATCACTCTCCACGAGTGTCGGATTCTCGTCACATCGGAATATGAGAGTGAAGGAATAGCATAGCTAAGCCTGCCAATCCGCTGCTCTCTCCTATGAGCGAGGAGGCCCGTGCCCAGCAGTGGGACGTTAATGGGCTGCTACTTACCTTTCAGACAAGTGGCAAATTAAAACGTCTCATGCTATTTGTAAATATTATAACTACCTTCAAACGTATCAGTATAAAATACGCTGCACATCTTCGTGACGCTAATCACGTAAAGAAGTTTCACGTCAAAAAACCAATATAATAAAAACAACAACTTCGCTTTCCCTTTGAAACTATGCCTATCTGTGAAACATTTGATTTTCGTTTAGAAATCAAATTAAATTTAAGAGTATACTTTTGTTCTTGACATTTCTTGTTGAAAACCAACGCGGCAATCTGAGCGTTTTGCTTATTACGCATTCTTTTTGTTCCGGTTAAATTTTGACCACATTTTCTACTATAGTTCGTTCGCGTTAAGAATGCAGTGAGTCGTCATTGTTCACCTGTCTCACTGCAGTCTTAACGCGAACGAAACAGTGCAATTATCATTCTATATTTATTGAATCTGAGTTATGAGGATACGAACTTAACAAGACACATATTTAACCACAAGGATATAATGACTTACATTTATGAATTTAAAAGATAAAAAATTAAAATAACAAAGGATATTTGAATCAAATCATTAATCAGTAAGAAATCTAACCTTCGGTTTGAAAATACGATTTAACCAACAGTAATGATTGCAACTTATTATTTTCATATAATAAATATATTTATTTATTTATTGATTTGAACTGTCTACCATTTTAGCGAGAACCCAAGTGTATTACCACTAGGATATAACGGCTTATACAGTAAGGAATTGTGGAAACAAATCTCCAATGTACCTTTGAGGGTATTTATAAAATACTTTCTTCAAAATAGTCATTACACAATACATCACAGTCTCCATAACCATTTCAGAGTGTACTTTCACAACAAATATACATATAACGGGTTTACACGTCCGTCTGTCACTACACAACTGAGAATATAACGGAAGCTGCCGTTGACATATGTTTACAACCTTTTCAGTACATATGATAGTCTATAGTCCCTTTAAGCCAGTCGTTAGTTACTTAGGTATAAAAAAAAACTACTTTTATATTTCTATAACAAAACAATTATGGGTAAATAAAAGCGTGATCACTTTTCCTTAAATTTTCTCTGAAAAATTACTCGTGACACGAACAGGGGGTATCAAAAGACCCCAGATAAGATTTCTAAACGATTTGCGTTTTCGATAATGAAAAATATAAAGCTAGAAAAGGTTTCTTTATAATGCTTTTGGAATTACAAAAAAAATATGAAGAAAGTAACCCTTCTAATAGTTGAGTTATTAGATAACAAATATCACCCTTCGGAAAATAAGGAAAAACCAAATTAAAGGAACGAGAAAATATAGACTTCTCTATCCATAAAAAGAACTTTGGATTCCTTCTTTATTGGTATAAAGCGTCAAAATATATTGAACCTTTTGCATAAATATATTTAAAACAAAAAATAACATTTGGATTGATCTACCCTCAGTTCAAAAGAAAGGTAATAAATCCATTCCTGGTAACTCCCCTCCCCCCCAATGTGTATACGTGTAACTAACGACGGCATGTCAGTACTGAGGTCACCTCACTCCACGTTCATCAGTGTTCATCATTAGTACATCCAGTGCTGGTGCGTGACGTACTGGTGATGAGGCCCGCGTCAGTTGAACAGGTCCGGGGGGAAGCTGTTCACCTCCGCCTGCTCCAGGATGGGGTTGCCGTCAATGTTGTAAGACACCCTTATCCGTAATCGTAGAGGGGTCTGGAATATGGGGAATATACACTTATAAAGAGTGTTTTTCATATGACCTTGAACTTTGACCTTATGAATTCATATAGGATATCTATGTGGAAATAAATAACCTACACTCTAGTAGACCAGTGAGCTCTTATAATGAATGGAAAGAAAATTTGTTCATGAAAACGTTTACTTATATAATAAGAAAAGCGAAAAACACAGTTCTAATACATGAAAAAAGATTAACCTCGGTGACATCGTCTTTTTAGGCTATAAAAGGTCCAAAAGTCATTTGCCAGTCCGAGCAAGTTTGTATAATAAGATTTCACATTCATATCTGAACTTATTTTTATAAGTTTTTATAAGAAAAACATTTTAAATATCCGTGATAATATTAATTTATATAGCAAACGGAGCGAAACACCATATTTTCCAGAAATCATTTGTCGGGTTGAGCATGAGCATTTTTATTAAGGTGGCTGAATCATTTTTGGGTTTGCCTCCACATCATTTTAAGAAATATTACAAAAAACATATAACATTGAAGATTATTTAAGTGACAAAGACGGTTGGACTTGATTCCAGTTGCACATGCTATGTTTAAAGGAGTAACCTTTCAGTTTCTTGCTGGTTTAACCGGTGGTAGATTTATTACCAATGGACAGACTACTGACAATACAAACCTGCTTCTTCAGCCTACTTGAATAAATAATATTTTTATTTTTGATTTTGAATTTACAATATGGGACCAAGAGAGTCGCTAAGAAACAAATTCAAGGCAGTTAACATAATGACAGTTCACTGCGTATATATATTAGAAAACTTGTTGTATGTACATAAAAACATTGACTCTTTTAATAAAAAGAGTGAATGTACATCATATAACTTACGAAACCAAAACAAACTTGTTATAAATTCTAGTAGGCTGCATAAGATTAACAACTCATTTAAGGGTAACTGTATACGGTTCTATAATAAACTCCCACAAGACGTTCTAAAGATTTCAATTAATAAATTCAAAGTCTTTGTTAAAAGAAAGAAAAAATCGTATTATAAGTTGCAAGATTATTTAGACGATAGAAACGCCTGAGAGTGAAAGGATTGCTCTAATTTTAATTAAAATATTGTAAGCTAATATGTTATTGTAATGATGATGGTAAAAAAATACCCGACTGAGTTTGTTGTGGGTTTTTCTCGGATCAGGGCGTGAAAGAACCCTAACTTTAGATGTTAAGTCGTTCTGGAGAGTACCATCATCAGACGTATATTAGAATCAGAGAGTGGAAAAAAAATTATAATTTGACGATTCAAAAGTGATTTTGATTTGAATATTAAGAGGAATGCTTGGGTTTGAATCCAGCACCGTCAGTAATAAAGCACCCCATTTAAGAGATGTTCCTAATGCAAAGCACGGGTGGTTTACCTTTGAGGGGTTGGTGATCTTGAGCACTTGCGTGATCTCCCCCTGCGGCGTCAGCACTGTGCCGGACGGGGACATCATATCCAGTCGGAACGTCTGACAACACAAAAATTTTGTTAAAACTCAAAACATATGAGAAATAGAACAAGCAAATAAGGATAGCAAATTAACATTTGATGGGAGACCTAGCAATAGGCTCTGCTGTCCTTACTGCAAAACTGGCCTATACTCGCGCAGTTCCTATTATATGATGGTGCGAATTTGTAACAAGTTGCCCTGGACAATCAAGGAACTACCGATTGATCGAAAAGTGCTATTACTCCGTTGATGACTTCCTTAATGGTCCAAATTGATTTTAATATCATGGTTTTAAATCTGGTATGTCTTTCTGTAATTGTTGAATCTGACTTATTATGAATTTAATTAATTTATTTATTATTTAAAATTGTAATTTAGTAATTGGAATATCTGTATAAGATGAAATATGACGTGTAATGGACATATTTTATGCAAACAAACTGAATTGAATTAAGAAAGAAACTCATTTTAAATGTCGAGGAATAATATATTAAAGATGAATATAATGCTAATGAAAACTGCAAATACGGAGTCGCTAAGTAAGTAGCAGCCTGTTACCGTCCCACTGCTGGGCGCAGGCCTCCCCACGCCGAGGAGCGAGGGTTTTAGAGCATAGACCCACCACGCTGCTCCACTGCGGACTGGGAGGCATAATACACAAGTGCACTCTCTATTTCCTAACTCTCATAGTCCGATGTGACGGGAATCCGACACGACCGGAGAGAAGGCAGGCAGGCACGGGGGTGGAGCACACTGCCAACTTCCCAACTTCGGGCAAATATTGAGAAAATCTTGATAGAAAATTCAATATCGATTTTCGAGTCGAACATGCTAACCACTAGTCCAATGAGGCAGTTACGCTGTTACGCAATACGGAGTCGGAACTAGTGCGTTATTTATGTCCGTACTGTGCGTACAGTACGTTAGGTATTAAAGCTTGTCGTTATTATATATAGCACTTTACTGATACATTTACTTCTAAAACAGCGTAGCAGTAGCTACCAGCCAGTAGAAAAAGGTGCTACAAGAATAACTATGATATACCAAAATGAACAGTATGGTACATGGGATAGTAAAGATAACAAAGATCAATTTTGTGTGAAGTACAGTACAAAAATAGCCGCGATTAACGTATTTGCCCGTGTAAACGACTTATTTATATTACTTTATGACGTTGCAATAAGTTTGAAGAATTTATTTCTTATAGTCTTCTATAACAATTAAATTAATTAATCCTATTTATAAAATAGGATCAAAGTTCTCTTTATTCTCTCTTATTACTCAATAAATGAAATGTTACATTTATAATTCTCGATTACAAAACTATAAATTCACCCCAATAATATTCTCTATTCATTCCAATGAATTTATTACAATTTGCATAGGTCAACTAATGCAAGTTTTGTAGAAATTTTAAAAAAATTAACGATAATAAAGCTATAAAATTATATTGCGTATTTAGTGTGTAGATAATCACTTAAAATGTATACTCATATATAAGAATGAATAAATTATTTCTTCAAATAATTTATGTGTAAGAAATAGAAAAAATATTAAGTTGAAAAATACAAAACTGCCATTTAGTTTGTCAGTGCCGTACTATGATTGTATTATATCTCAACATTTGACAAAAATCGTTTGTATAACAAAAGTCTCCGTAAGAAGGCGTTTACATACATTATTAGCATAAATTTTAATTTGTCCTTGGAAAAATGGCGTTTTATTAATAACTTGTATCATAGCGGTTTTTTTGGTGTAATTAGCAGTTTCGTTACATTATGCTGAAATTCTGAAACGACCCAGGTCTATTAGGTATACAAAGTGTATTTACCTTACCTATTATTTTTTTGTCCCCTAAATCTAGAAAGCATATTTTCAACTGAATTTCATCTGGTGTAATATAATGAATGTGATTAGCGTCACGAAGATGTGCAGCGATTTTTATGCAAATTCGTTTGAAGGTTAGGTGGTTTTAATATTTACAAATAACACGGGGAATTTTATTTTTAATTCGTCATTTGAGATGAATATCATTAATTGTCATAATGAAACTGATGGGAAAATATGGGACGTGCAAGCGGGATTTAGAAGAGGAATGGGATGTACGGATCAGGTCTTTTCTTTACGGTGCTTAACTGAAAAATGTTTGGCTAAACACCAAAAAGTTTATTGCGCGTTCGTAGATTTAGAAAAGGCCTATGATCGAGTGGTGAGGAATGAGCTGTGGTCAACGTTATCTACGTATGGGGTGAGCGGTTGTCTGATCCAAGCATTGAAGTCTCTCTATGAGGGTTCTAGTGCCTGTGTCAGAATAAACGGAGCGTACACGGAGTGGTTTCCTGTCGAAAGAGGTGTTCGACAGGGATGTGTTGCGTCACCATGGCTGTTCAACCTTTTCATGGATAAATGTTTGACAGATTTAAAAGAAAGTATGTATGGGTTAAGAATGAATGAATTACTCATCAAATGTTTACTCTACGCTGATGATCAAGTAATACTTGCGTCATCCGCTAACGAGCTTCAGGAGATGCTAAATATTATGAATGAAGCTTTGAAAGGGAAAGGAATGAAAGTGAATGTAAACAAAACGAAAGTTATGCTTTTTGAACGAGATGAATCTATGATGAATGGCAATATTTTGATAGATGGGGAACAAGTGGAAGAGGTGAAAGAATTTGTATACTTGGGATCTAAATTTACAAAAGATGGAACATGTGAAAGTGATATCGAAAGGAGAGTGAATGCAGGGAATATGGTAAATGGTGCTCTGCATGCTTTTATGAATAGCCAGATGGTGTCTCAAAGGGCTAGACTGGCAGTGCATGCTGGAGTGTTGGTGCCAACACTTATGTATGGTAGTGAAAGTTGGGTATGGCAGAAGAATCACAAAAGTAAAATAAATGCGGTAGAGATGAGAGCGTTGAGAAGCATGAGTGGATTAAAACTGAGTGACAGAGTAAGAAATAGTGTGATAAGAGAACGTTGTGGTATAAAAGAAGACGTAGTGACTAAAATTGAGAAAGGTATGCTTAGATGGTTTGGGCATGTAGAGAGAATGAATGAAAGGAGACTGACAAAAAGGATTTATGAGTCAAGAGTGAATGCGAAAGTTGGAAGGGGAAGACCGAGGCGAACGTTCCTGGACCAAATCCAGGACATTTTAAATAACGGCCAGGTCAAGAGTACTCTAAACCGACGAACTTGTATGAAAGATTTAATGAGATTGAGAGAAGCGAAGGAGATATGCAAGGATCGTGGCAAGTGGAAGGATGTTGTCTCTGCCTACCCCTATGGGAATAAGGCGTGATGCTATGTATGTATGTATGCATTTGAGATTTCATTAAACTACACTTAATATTTAACTGCCTCATTGTTCTAGTGGTTAGCGTGTTTGACTACAGACATGAGGTCCTGGGTTCGAAGTCGGGTCGGGCCAATTCGAAATCGATATTGAGTTTTCTATTAAGATTTTCTCAATATTTGCCCGAAGTTGGGAAGTTAGCGGTGCTCCACCTCCGTGCCTGCGCCTGAGCTTTCTTCGGTCGTGTCGGATTCCCGTCACATCGGACAATAAGAGTGAAGGATTGGAGACTGCACTTGTGTACTTGTGAGCAGCGTGGTGGGTCTATGCTCGAAACACCCTCTCTCATGCGAGTGAGGAGGCCTGTGCCCAGCAGTGGGACGTTAATGGGCTGCTACTTACCTTTTTCTTTAGTTAATATTTTAGTGACAATTAAATTCATAACATATCTTCCTTTTTCTTGTGTAAATATAAACAAAATTTAAAACTTAGCTTGCCAAAGAAGTATCACTTCTGACATTTATTTTTGTATATTTATTGTTTTATTAAATCCTTTTGTTCAACTATGTTTGCTGTGCTATATGTAATAGGTCACCAGAGTTGGTAATGCAAAGTGTATGTGAAGCGGAGGCGGTGGTGGTGCGGGCATACCCTTGGCACGGCGGCCTGGAAGAGGAAGTCGGTGAGCGTGTGCGCCGAGGAGCGCGCTCGCATGGTGAGCGTGGCCGTGTCACCCCCCCGGGCCGCCACCAGCTCCACCAGCACGCCGTTCTTCTCCAGCGCACGCACCCGGCTTTCTGCGACTATAAAACACACTATTGCATTAAGATTATCAGTTGTACAATTATTTATTACAATAAAAAAAAATTATTGCCCATTATATTTTGTCGCATTGCTTATGTCAATAACTAGTTGACATGCTACGATAGTTCTGCCTTAACTGGGGCAATCATAAATATAGGCATATTTTTCGTTTTAAGTCATAAAGTGCATTATATATTTCGTTTCTCGTTAACAGTCGTAACAAAATATGCGTAGAGATAACACCAAAAAAATAAATCAGTTACGAAGTGACCGTTAATAACGGCGCGTGTGTCGCGTCGAAGGTCGTTAAGATTTTTTTTGTGGTATTCTATAAACTGTAAGTGTTTATTAGTGAATATTTGTGTTTTTGATTATATAAGTGATGTGGATTACAATGTAAACCCTTGAGGAAAGTTTTAATTTTGAAGATATGAGCTTCTAAATACAAAACCGCCTTTTTTCTACACCAGTCTTAATTTATTAAACAAAAGATAACATTGTATAGTTTAATTATTAACAAACACGTCGCATACATAATTACATTTTATTAAGTGTCTACTAAAATTATCTGATAAAAAAAGAACCTTGGACAGATGAAAAGCAATAGAATTGCATGCAGAATTTTTTTTAAAAGAATCGACTTTGTTAGAATGCTTATGCTTTCCAAAGAAGGTTCTTAATTATATTTAAAAAATGAGTGTGCTTTAAACAACACGACTGAAGTAAAACATATTAAAAAGGTAAGAAAGGTAAGTAGCAGCCTATTAAAATCCCACTGCTGGGCATTGTCCTTCTCGCTCATATGAGAGAGGGTTTTCAGAGCATACATCCACCACGCTGCTCCACTGCGGATTGGCAGGCATGGTACACAAGTGCACTCTCTATTCCTTCACTCTCATAGTCCGGAGAGAGATCAGGCGCAGGACCAACGGCTTAACTTGCTCTCCGAGGCATGGGGGTGGATCACACCGCCAACTTCCCAAACTTCGGGCAAATATTGAGAAAATCTTAATAGAAAACTCAATATCCATTTGTGGATTGGCCCGACCCGGGACTCGAACCCAGGACTTCACGTCTGTTGTCGAACATGCTAACCAAATTAAATTTTAATTAAAATATAGAACTGGTTGCAAACAGGACTCTGATGGATCTTTCAGAAACTAAGACATTTAGCCCTGGTACCATCAATAATCACATATTGTATATCTATATGGGTTGGTGCGGCAAAAACAGAAATTTTTAATTGGAAAGAGTTCAGAGCAGTCTTTTAAAAGTGGTGCTTTATAAGAATCGTAGGTTTTCTACCACTCAGCTCTACAAAGGTAGTGGGTTACTTTCCGTACGAAAACTTTACATCCTAAATATTATTCTAAGGAAACATAAATCGAGTCAGCCGAGAATAGAAGAAGCAAGTGTAGCACAAACAAATATATCCCGAACTTCCTTTGCCAGGAGTCAGTATTCCCATCAATCGAGTCATATCTACAATCTATCTAACAAAAAATTCAATATCTTTGATAAATTGGTTAAATGATTTGGATTATAATGAAATTGAATCATTGTTACAAATTAACATGTTATAACATGTTTGCATCACACATACACCCACACACGCACGCGTACACGCACACACACACACACACACACACACACACACACACATACGCATACACGCAGTCTTATCACAACTAGTCTTGCTCATTTTTAGTTTTTAGTAAGATTTCAAACAGGTATCTTTTAAGTATAGCCTTACTAAAAAGATACCAACTCATTATGTATTTACCTTGTACAAGTTTTGGAAATAAAATAAAATAAAACAAAATAAAAATTTGTTTTATTCGGATCATCTCACAATGTGCCATAAAAACAAATGGGAACGATGATCCTGCAGAAGTTTAAACTGTGTTGCAGTGATCAACGCTCTTCTTTGCTATATATGTACATTCTATTTGAAATGAATAACACAATATTTAAGACTATTGGCATGCAGATGTACGTGTGTG
>JACTOM010000897.1:423274-440233 GCA_015832385.1 Elymnias hypermnestra | reverse complement strand
AGTGATATCGAAAGGAGAGTGAATGCAGGGAATATGGTAAATGGTGCTCTGCATGCTTTTATGAATAGCCAGATGGTGTCTCAAAGGGCTAGACTGGCAGTGCATGCTGGAGTGTTGGTGCCAACACTTATGTATGGTAGTGAAAGTTGGGTATGGCAGAAGAATCACAAAAGTAAAATAAATGCGGTAGAGATGAGAGCGTTGAGAAGCATGAGTGGATTAAAACTGAGTGACAGAGTGAGAAATAGTGTGATAAGAGAACGTTGTGGTATAAAAGAAGACGTAGTGACTAAAATTGAGAAAGGTATGCTTAGATGGTTTGGGCATGTAGAGAGAATGAATGAAAGGAGACTGACAAAAAGGATTTACGAGTCAAGAGCGAATGGGAAAGTTAGAAGGAACATTTGAAATAAGGGCCAGGTCAAGAGGACTTGTATGAAAGGTTTAATGAGAATGAAAGAAGCGAAGGAGATACGCAAGTGGAAGGACGTTGTCTCTGCCTACCCCTATGGGAATGAGGCGTGATGCTATGTATGTATGTTTATTTGCTGTCGGAATTTTCAGAAATGTTCCTTAACTAATGTGGGAAAACCCGCGTTTTATGGGGGAATGCTGTTATACGGGGCTTTGAAATCGTGTAATATGAAAATGCGTTATAAGAGTACCATGTTATAAGAGGATTATTGCATATGTTTCTTTTTTATATTATACATACATAAATTTTCTACAAATATTTAAATTATATTCGCTTCGCTGGGTCACACTTTACCCTCCGAGTCAATTTATTTCTCAAGTACTCACCTTGTGGTTGTGCGAGTGGTTGTTCAGTATCGAAGAGTCCGTCCAACAACAGCGCCGGTGACGTCACGTTGTTGTTGGCCACGCTCACGGCCGCAGGAGGCGGCATGCTGGGCGGGCTCAGGTCCAGTCCGCTCAGCAGGTCCAGAATATCCTGCAAAATCAAATCCAGTGGGTAATTTCCACGTGGTAGAAGTGACACGGGCGGAGGGGGCACGAAGCACAAATAGAACGAACATTTTTCGTTTCTTGGAGTATGAAATTACAACTAAGTGAATATGTCTTACGTTAGTGTTGGTGTTGTTGTTCTTCGTGGCGGGCACGTGCTCCAACTCTCCATTGGAGAGAGGCTCGGATCCAATAATGAGGTCCAGGAGAGCATTCTGAAACAGGAAATTTGCTCATATTTAAATTATACAATAGTATAACAGTCATACTTTTTCTTGTTTATTCCCAAGTATATATTACTAAGTTATTATTAACATTTACTGGTATTTTGTTAAGATATTTATCTATAATTGGTAATCCCAAAATTTACAAGTAGTAATCTCGAATGTTACAATTGGTAATCTCGAATGTTGCACTTAGTAATTTCAAACATTACTTTGCAAATGTAGCAATTGGTAATATTGAATGTTACAGTTACTAATTTCAAACGTTACAATTGACAAACCCGACCATTACAATTTATAATCTAGAATATTACAATTGGTAACCCTGAACAATACAATTTGTAATCTAGAATTTTGAAATTGGTAATCTCGAATGTTACAGTTGGTAATTTCGAACATTAAATATGTAACCCTGTACACTACAATTAGTAATCTCGAATGTTAAAAGTTAGTAAGTTCGGACGTTACAGTTGGTAATTTCGAATGATACAATTGTTAACATTGCAATTGGTATTCTCAGGCGCTACAATTGTTAATGGCTTACAATGCAAACGAAGATTGTCTTAAATAGACGGAGGGACCTTCAGCAAGTAATCCATACCTGTTCAGGTTGGTTGTTGGTCTGTGGCTGTTCACTCTCGGTGTCACTGTCCTCCCTTTCCCTGTCGGTGCTGGGCGTGGCCTCCATGGGCGGCATCCGCTCCAGGAGGGCAGGCCGTAGGTGTGCATATTGCCTGACAACACATAACCACAATAACCTCACTGAATATTAATCATTGCAAATATGGTCTTAAAACAAAATTAAAGCTTTTTAACGTCCTACTGCCGGGCACAGGGCACAGAGTGAGTATTCAGAGCATAGACCGACTGTGATACTGTGTGATACCTTCTCAAATTACGCACGTAAGTTTTATATTGTTATGAAAAACGTAGGATTCTAATTCTCATCAAGTCTATATAGTGAGACTACTGGGCCAAAGGAATTAAAAATAATACAATCCCAAGTAACATTTTAATACACACGCACACAGTGTGATCTAAAATTTTTTTTTACGGATGAAACGTCACGAAGATGTGCAACGTGTTTTATGGTAATTTGTTCGAGGGTTCGTTTTTTGCCACTCGTCATTTCATAATTCAATGTACTATTCTTCATAAAATCTCTATTCTAAATAATAAATTCAAAAACAAATTTTAATTCTTTACAATACGTCATTTTAAATTTAAATAAATAATTTGTATTAATTTTTGACACAATATTTTAATGACAATTAAATTCCAAACATATCTTGCTTTTTCCCTCCCTTTAAGTCTCGGAAATGTAAAGTTTTACATTTGTATAAATATAAACAGGACATGAAAATTAGTTTGCCAAGGAAGTTTCACTTCCGACATGTGTACTTTGTACGCATGCACTTTTCATTTTTTTGTTGCCTTTGTGTTATCTATGTATGGATTGAAAATAAAAATAATAGCTCACTTATAGAGCTGAGATAGCTCGACTCCTCGCTGCTGCAGCTCGATGTGGATGTGAGAGCCGAAAGTGTCTATTATCACGCGGATTTTGCTGAAAAAATACAGACACAATTAAATAAAATTACCAAAACCATGCCTTAATTACTTAATTTAAAATCTATTCGAGCTCCTCAGTAATGAGTTTACGTAACGGTACCGAATAACTTTATAATTAAAGGCTTTGCTTCTGTTTGTCTTTTTTCTTACTGCTTTAGGGAATATGACGTCATAAATGGGTGCCATTTTTTTTCTGTGAGTAGTGGTGACGCTATCAAACAATTTATTTAATAAAACAAACTGTTAACTTTTAAGTACATATATGCGAGATGTCTGTGTGTGTATGTATATTTTTACATATAAGTAAGTAGCAGCCCATTAATGTCCCACTGCTGGGCACAGGCCTCCTCACTCCGAGGAGCGAGGGTTTTTAGAGCATAGACCCACCACGCTGCTCCACTGCGGATTGGCAGGCATAGTACACAAGTGCACTCTCTATTCCTTCACTCTCATAGTCCGATGTGACGGGAATCCGACACGACCGGAGAGAGATCAGGCGCAGGACCGACGGCTTAACGTGCTCTCCGAGGCACGGGGGTGGATCACACCGCCAACTTCCCAACTTCGGGCAAATATTGAGAAAATCTTAATAGAAAACTCAATATTGATTTTTGAATTGGCCCGACCCGGGACTCGAACCCAGGACCTCATGTCTGTAGTCGAACATGCTAACCACTAGACCAGTGAGGCAGTTGAGCAGCTTCTATACCAAATTTTTATATATATATGTCGGAGTGCAAGAGTCTGTGGATCGCTGGTTCGTGAGTAATAGTCTGTGGAACGCTGGCGCCATCTTTGTATCGGTGTGGGGGCAGAGTCAATAAGTGGCAGTCCGGCCAGTCTCTCGGCAGTTCTCGAGCGGCGGTCGGCCGGAGTGGTCGACTATTGAAACTGTCGCGTTCCTAGCTATTACTGTTAATGAGTTTGTGTAAATTGATATCGGGAACATTAAGTGATTGAACATTATAATCCGAGTCAATTAACAAAGTGATTGATTGTACCAACATTACCCACGAACGCCCACAGAATAAGAAATTAAATAATGTATCCAATTAATAACGATGTCGACGGAGAACCCTACGCCCCTATGCTTAATGCTTCCTTCTCTCTTATTATCCGACATATAAATATTATTTAAGTGTATTTGTACAGCACGGCTCCAAATAAAGTTTTCTTTCAGTATTCATTCATTAATTCATTATTTATTCATTGTAAACATATATCAAATATAGTTGGAAGTCACTCAGAAATGAAATTGTGAAGTTGCTTTTATTTTTGGATTTTGAATGTTGATTGAATTCAATAATTAAAAGATTTTTTTTGTTTTTTTTTACATTAACATAGTTAAATTCAAACTCAAGTTTTTTTTATTCAAGTAGACTTTAACATCACTTTGAGTCGTCAAATTAGAACGATATGTTTGTTTAAAGTATGATATTTATAAATGTCTCACTCTTGGCTGGGCCTTGTGGTGAACCTGGTGGACAGCTTGGCTAGCGACAGCAGCAGATATTCCTTGGTGGTGATAGACAGTTGCGTGGACCACAGCAGCTTCTGGTACACGTCTATCACGTATTCCTCCGTCGGACGGCTAAAGTCGTCTGGAATACAAAATATATATGTAAATTTTATATTTCTGAAGATGGAGTAGAAAACCTTGGACTCCATTTACTGGCCTAATAAAGACCTAGAACTGTGACATTACCAATTACGACAGCATTTTAATTTACTTTCTAATGGCTCTTCTTAACCAGCCATAAGATAATGAAAATGAATTTATTTAAGCGGAAAACACTTAATGACCTTAATGACCTTGATGAGAAATTTGCCATAGAAAAGTAGTTTTAATATTTTTTTTATTTTCCCAATGTAATAGTCTCACCGACGCCGTCGTCGTCCACCATGGAGATGGCGTTGCTGGCTTCCGACACCAGCATGTCTCCGTACTCGCCGATCGCCCAGGCTGCCACCTGGACATAATAAACATATTAAAAAATATATAATATTAAGATAATTTATTTTTTATTTTTATTCAATTTAGAGCACATCGAGAAATAACAAATTAACATAGGCGGTCTTATCAGTAAATGACGATTTCTTTCAGACAACCTTTGGGTTTCACAAGCAGTGAGTATCGAAACTGATAGGCAATGGCATAAACAATTAGGTTATGAGTTTAAGATTAAAGAATAGAACTACTATAGTACCTGGACGAGCGGCTGCTTTTCGGTGGCCACTGCTGCGCGTGCGGACCGCTCGAGGGCGGTCCAAAGGCGCATGGCGGCGTAGGCCTGCCGCTCACCTGCCGCCGCAGACACGATCTGCAGCGTGCTGGACACCGTGTCGTCCCGCAGGTAGTTACCCGCCTGCACACACACACAACACACACGGCGTTACCGCCACACCGCCGACCAGGTCGAAATCATGGTGCCAGAGGACCGGGCTAGTAAATCGAACGGCACTAAACAAAAATATGCCAAAAGCCACAGTACCCAGCGAGATCTTCTTTATTTAATAGGCAGAGGGACCCGAATTTCGTCTGCGTATAATGATGACCTAAATCCATGTAGTTACACATATTCAATATCAAAGGTGGTACATACTCATGCTGATGTATTTCCTCTCGTAAGGCAGGAAGGCCTTCACGAAACAAACGAAACTATAACCTAACGCTATGACATTGAAGGTATAGCAACTGGTAGGAATACCAAATGTTCTATACTAAATCTGGAACTACTATTGGGAATCATCATTTCTCATGTAAGAGCCGGGATTACTGTTGGACTTTGCCAATCCTTATCTTAAAAGGTAAGTTTTGTCGCTGCTCACCTTGAGCAGCACCTGGAAGAGCGTGTCGAGGTGCCACTTGGTGGAGGGCGCGTGTCGCTCGGCAGCCAGCACCATAGCACTGGAGCAGTGCGCTTTGAACTCGGCGTCGGAACGCTCCAGGAACACCAGCAGCTCCTTCATCATGGCGCGGATGTTCTGCCCGTTCACCAGCGCGAACGACAGCTCCATGGCACGCCGCCGGATCGACACGTCCGGGTCCTGAGGACACAGATCCGGAGTTTAGCTACTCATTTTACTCACAGGATGAACACGACTATCGAGTATGCATCACAAGATCAGAAAATAATATTAAGTGGAGCATAGGTTTTATTTTATGATCAAACCAATAACATCACTAGAGTAAAGAGAAGGATAATTTTAAGTCAGTGAGAGGAATCGCACAACCAGTTCGAAGAAGATTTAATGATGACTGTGGGAGTAAGGTCTAAGAAGTGATATGCGATACGTTAATTAATCTCCAACACATCCCTAAATGATGACGATTAGCTAGGATCCCACTTCTGATGCTAACATATCAAAACACTGTAGCGCCTTCTATCTCATTCTCTCCAACGTACAATCTTATGAATTTATGTGTCTGTGTCTTTTTAATTTCGCTGTTTCAATTTCACTTCAAAAATAGAAAAGTGTTTTTTTACAATAAAAAGCAACAACATCATATTTTATATTGAAACAGTAATTGTCATATTAATAGGCCACTCGGTCGGCCACAGTAAATGTTTCAAGGTGTCGCACAGATTGACTCATTGCAGGAATCAATTGACAACCGTTGCATGTGATATGCGATACGCTAATTGACACCCGATACCTCGGTGGTGAAGCGAAAAAACAACATACTGTTTCTACATATTGTCATGTTACAGCGACATTTTAAAATACTAATCAGACTTTGCATGAATTTCAAGATACGATCTGAAAAGGAATAAAGTGCTGTTATTCGAATATGGCGATCGTAGCGTTTAAATCGAGAGAAAAGGTATAATTTAAATATATATCGATCGGCATGAGACCGACGATGACCATTCGACGCAGAATTAATTGTAGAAGGTTTTAGGCTATTCATTTTTTAAATTCCATCAACCCTTTAATATTTTTTTTATTTCAAATTTATGTGGACAGTCATTTTTTATTTATTTATCTATTTAGGAACACCAACAGCACATACATTAAACGCTTATAAACTAGTGTTAGTAATAATGATACATTCTAATGTATGAACCAATTATAGGCGTACACAGCTTTCAAGAATGTGTTTGTTAGATAAATCAAAAATGGAATCAAAAGGTTAATTAATTAACGATGAACGATAAACTAAACTATATACAGCAAATGATAAACTGACTACAACACACAACAACTACTCTATATATACATAACTACAAGCATACTCAAATTGTAGGTAATATTTTACAAATTTTTGATTTGAAGCACAGTAGGTTGTCACAGAATATGTCAATGCTAGGATTAATTGCACAAATTCGGTTATATGTACTACATAGTCTATCGTTTGGGGTATTTTTTGTGATATATGTTCGCGAGAGGGGAATATGAAATATCTTAAAAATCGGTTTTCTGGGAGGTCTGATCGGCACGTTTATGTTGATATCGCTCAAAATTGATTCATATCTAACTACACCACTAATTACTTTATGTAAAAATATCAAGTCATGCAGCTTTCTTCTCTTAGCCAATGAATCCATTTTAAAGTGTTTCAATCGTGAAGAATATGGAGCTCTGTGAGAAACAGCCGAACTAGTGTATGCCAAATGCCTGGTAAAGGCTCGTTGAATTTTTTCAATTCTTTGAGAATGAGCGACATATTCCGGATTTCATATTTGAGACGCAAATTCGAGATGACTTTGTACTAGCATTTTATATAAAGAGAGTTTAGTGGCTGTGTTAAAAGATTTAGAATTTCTTTTCAAGAAACCAAACATTTGGGCAGCCTTTCTGACTATTTTCTCGATGTGCGTAGTAAAAGTTAGTTTTTTGTCCATTATTACTCCTAAGTCTCGGACCTCATTAACAACTCTTTTGTCCAGATATTATATAGGATGAGTTAAAAGGTAGCGCTTTTTTTAGTAAATTGGATAAAAGTACATTTACTTGGATTGAGTTTCATGTTATTAATAAGGCACCATTGTTCAATTCTTTTCAAATCGTCTTTAATGAGTTTAGTATCAGATTGGGATTTAACAACCCGATAAATTTTGAGATCATCTGCAAAGAGTGAATTATCACAATGTTGTAAGTACTGAGTAATATCGTTGATGTAAACTAATAAGAGCAGGGGACCCAAATGGGAACCTTGAGGAACACCCGTAACAGCGTTAAATGATACCGCTTCAAACCCTTTTATAACTACAGTTTGAGGGCGATTGTAGAGATAGGATTGAAACCAAGTTAAAAGTTCATTATTTAAACCAAATAATTCCAATTTTTTCAGAAGAGAATAGTGGTGCACTTTTTCAAAAGCACTACTTAGGTCGGTGTACACTGTATCTAATTGATAACCCTTTTCAACTAAGCGTGACACGCTATTGAAAAATTGAGCTAAATTCGTCTGGACAGAGTAGCGCTTTCTGAAACCATGTTGATAAGCTGTTAGTTTGTTATCAATGAAATTCGACAAGTTAGTGTCTATTAATGACTCGACCACTTTAGAAAAGCACGACAAGATTGAAATAGGTCTGCAGTTTTTTATATCATCCTGGGCTCCTTTCTTAAATACGGGTAGGATTCTAGTATGTGTCATTTGTTTCTGGTACGAAAACTCGAGCGCACAAAGACCGGCAAAATGTCTAACGTCACTTCAATGCTCATAAACGCGTTTCCACACACCCTCTCACGCATTCACTCACGCACCTCCACACATCCACCCACGCACTCCCACGCATCCATGCATGCACTCCCACGTATCCACCCACGGACTCCCACGCATCCACAAGGTTGTGACATGAATTATTAGACCGTAGTCTAGTAGTATAGCAACGGTTTTGTTAATTCATTTCTAGTTTATGTAAATATGGCATTCATTTATGCTACTATCTTTAGTTTAAAAATTATTCGTCTTTCATAGGTTATGTAAAGATGTCATTTATTTACGCTATCCTTTGTTTCAAAACAAAAAATATTCTGTGTGTCATTTAATCGATTGTGTTTTGTTAAGTATTTGTAAAACTGAAAGCTGCCACATTCCAAATCTTTTTGACAGAACGAAGTCTGTCGGGTCTGCTAGTTTAAATATATAAACATTCACATGTATAATATTAGTTGTATCAAAGAAATCATTCTAATATTATTTTCAAATAAAACGAGAACAACTTCTGTGAAAACTAAGACAATGAACATGAACTATTTCATATTGAAATTGACTGACTTGAGAAAAGCTAAAGGGTTTTTTTTTAGTTATATGATTTGATTTTATTTTAATTAAAATATAGTAACCTAATATGATATTGTAATGATGATGGTAACAAAAAAATACCCGACTGAGTTTGTTGTGGGTTCTTCTCGGATCAGGGCGCAAAGGAACCCTCGTAACTTTACATTTTAAGCCGTTCTTGAGTACCATCATCAGAGGTATATTAGAATCAGAGTGTGGAAAAAATAATAATTTGACGATTCAAAAGTGCTGTAATATGCCTACTTGAATAAAGATATTTGATTTGATTTAATATGCAAGGAAAGGTTATTTATTAATACGTTCGGTATGTAGTATGTCAACGGTATATGTCTATCGCACAATAAACATTGAGTAGACTGAGCGGAAAGTGGCTGTCTACAAAACGCCTAGCGCTGTTAGCGCTGGGTTAGAGTGAGAGAGGAGGAGCCTGTCTACCGCTTGAGAGAAAGGGAAGCCTTGTTATGGTATAACAAGGTATCACTTAAAAATCCAGAAAATTCTATGAAGGTCATAAGTGTGAAACAATACTGTATTACAATTTTTTGGGAAAACCACTAACAATTGTAATTGAAATATTTAAAGATTACCATTAAAAGTCATGATGGCCAAATAACTTTTCTATAAAGGATGGTACATCCCGTTAGTACTTCTGGGAGACGTGTAGCCCCCAATCCGCAATGGAGCAGTGTGGTGGATCTATTCTCTAAATACCCATTCCAATAAGCGTCACTAAAGCTGGCAGCTGCTACATACCTTTAAACACTCCAGTATGGTGGTCCTATGTCTCTGCACAGCTGAGGTATCCACGTGGACGGTCCTGAGCAGCGTGTTCAAGGCCACATATCGTATGTTCTTGTCGTTGTTCAGCAGGAACCTGCCCAGGATGTTGATGGCCAGGACCCGGAGACTGCTCTCCGACTTGATGTCCATGATGGAGAGCACAGTTTCGTAGAGGATGGTGTTGCCGACGTTCTTACTGGTCTCCGTGTTTGTGGCCACTTGTGCGAGGATGTCGTTCATCGCTTCTGAAGCTTCGGCATCGTTTTTACCGAGTATCCGAAGGAGCCGGAGTATTTTTACCTTAAAGAGGGTAAAAATTGATTCAATTTTGACTTTTATTTGTAATTCCATTTTTTATTGTGCTATAATATTTCCTTAGTCAAAAGGAATTATTTTGTCATATCGTCTGCTAAGTCAAACGGAATTATTTTGTCATATCGTCTGCTAAGTCAAACGGAATGATTTTGTCATGTAGTCTCCTAAGTCAAACGGAATTATTTTGTCATGTAGTCTCCTAAGTCAAATGGAATTATTTTGTCATATCGTCTGCTAAGTCAAACGGAATTATTTTGTCATATCGTCTCCTTAGTCAAATGGAGTTATATTGTCATATTATCTCTTAAATCAAGTAGAGTTATCTGGTTATATAATTCTTACTAAGTCAAATCTAATTACCTGAAGGAATGGATCCGAAACTCCGCTCACATCGTGTTCCGGGGAATATCCAGCCAATATTAGATTCTTCAAAATTCTCACCAAGTTTGGGACAATCTAAAATTATATTATATTTAAACATACAGCACATTTATTCAGAGTATTCCCCAAATGCACACAAGACATTAAAGCTTAATATAAATACTTTATATACACAGGAATACTTCAGGCAAATGCGTACAGAGAATCTAAATACGAAATTAAAATCTCAAATAAAAATATTACTCAACTGAAATACGACCATCGATTAAAAAACATACAAAAATGATTAAATAAAACTATATCTTCTCGATTTTTCTTTACTCCCATTAGAAAAACTTTGAATTAGTCACATGGTTTTGTGCAGAAACAAAGAATGTGTTTTCAACACTACCTCGGGGGCTTCCATTAAATAAGAATTAAAATATCATACACTATCTACCCACTATACGTTCTTACTGTAACTAATATATAAAATGCACGATTTACTTGTGTTATATATATGGTATATGTATATATTCCTATATAATATTCATAAAGCTCAATATTATACTTCCACCATATGAGTCATTCGAAAGTCTTACAATCCATAGTCCAATAAATGTATTATTAAATCCTGACATAGTCCTAAAATATAACAACATATACGAAGGGCTTATTACAATGTTGAACATTATTTCATGGATAAAAGTGTTTATTGGACAATTTGTTACATAGGTTAAGCGTGAGAGGAGGTACGGGCTGATTGAATACGTTATTGCATTAAAATATTCATTTTTTACTTTTCACTTAATATTTATTTGCATATATCTTTTGAAGTGAAACTTCTTTATGCGCATAACGATAAAATTTTTACAGATAAAATGTGGCATTTTAAAATGTCATTCGTCATTTAATAAACTATTTTTCATAAAATATAAAATGAAAATATTTCATAAATTCTCTATTCTAAATTTCAAATTCAAAATCAAAATTTAATTAACCACTTCTATAGACATAAAACTTTATTATAATGGCAATTAAATTGATGAAACTCCTAACATATTTTCCTTATTCCCTCTAAGTCTCAGAAATTTAAAGTTTTACATTTGTATAAATATAAATTTTACATTTGTATAAATATAAATATAAAAAGACTGAAACTAACGTTTAGTTTGCCAAAGAAGTTTCACTTCTGACATGTGTACTTTGTACGCACGCACTTTTTTCTTGTGAACATCATCCTAAAATAACGTCACACAAATTCAATAAAAAAAAATCAAAGAACTGTAAACGATCATCAAAGTGATGAGTTTATTTATATTAATACTACTTCATTTTTAAATATTACGTCACAAAAATTTTGACCCCTCTCCTCGCTCGTCTAATAAAAATGACAAAGCTATTAGAGACAAATTAGCTCAAAATGTCCGCATTATGCTATCCATTTGATGGCGCTAAGGTCAGGGCAATCAAGATATAAAAGCCTCATAAAAGGTCACGAGGTTCAACGTCTTAGGAGTGTAAGACTTCCGAATAACCAGTACCTATCCATAGATATATAAGTTATACAAAATACGATTATATCCAGCACAATAGTAATACAATCATGCGAATTTAAACTTAGCCTGTTGAACATACACCCGACACATGAAATATGACCGAATTTTAGGCCTTTTTATACGCTTAGAATATCAAACGTAAGTGGTTAATTTGTTTATTGTTTAAGAAATATTATAATCGGGTACATAACTCGTTAGTCTCCTTTCATGTTGAATTGTAACCACGATCTTTTATAATTGGAAATATCGACAATATAAACATTAGCTTTATCAGACACTTATCTCGCTCTAGTTTGATTTTACAATGAAAAGTTTCATAAAAGTGTTATCTTAGTAAGGAGAAGAAGAAAATGTACAAAATCTTTTGGAATGTATTAGAAACGAAGGGAAAGGTGATTACTGATTACTCGCTATGGTCTAATGTGATGCCAGTCTACTGCTGAACATTCTTAGTAGTCCAAATTCAAAAATAGTAAAAGGATATAAAATCACTTTAGGCTATCAATGATATATTATAATGTGAAGTTACAATAGGGCTGAAGTGCCTTGTAGAGAAATACAATGGATTAAAAAAAACCACGTTCATCTAACCCGATTTTCCTCTGTAAAAGGTGAATTGTCATAATTTATTTCTTTTGATAATTATTATCTATCTGCCGTATTTTAGCTTCATGAATACGATTTCTCTAATCTTTACATAAAAATACACACATAATTTAATTCTAAACTGTAATTATGTCAAAGTTTAAAGCCCATTAGACCACACAATAAAAAGTAGCTTATAACCGAACTTACCGTTTGTTCGCGTTAAGAATGCAGTGAGTCTTCATTCTAGCCCTGCCCCCTAACCAATGAAATCTTGTAAATTACAAGGTCAAGTTCACAGGGACCAATTGATGAAGATTTGATTAGTTACGGGGCAGGGCGAGAGTGATGACTCACTGTATTCTTAACGCGAACAAACTGTAGGCTCTATAATCCCTTCAAGTGTTTAGACAATAAACAAAACATTTACTTTCGCATTTATATATAAATACAACACGATAAGTAACCGAATATAATATTTCTTAAATTTTAAAACCCTTCAAATGGACAGTGTGCTTTTGTTAAAAACAAATGTTAGTTGAAAGTTTTGACTCTTCCCATTTAATAGTTTATGTATTGGGTGTAATGAAATTGATAGTAAAATCTACTGGCGAAAGCAAGAACGGCCTAATCGATATTTTGTGTCAAAAAAATTTATCACTTCTATTGAATTATTCCATATAGTACGAGAGATGGCTACAATTATATTTCCTTTATTTTAAACTTTGGTTGAGAAAATTTCTTTGAATTTAATTCAACAATGACTTATCTCAAATATACAGTTTTACCATTTTTATTAAGTAAATCCTAATAGTAAATCGTGTACATTTTCGATCAATTATATGTTGTCATTTGTAATCGTGTAGATAATGAACAAAGCTGTTTTAAAATGTTTATAAACATTAGTAAACATTTGATCACTATGTTAAAAGATGTTTTCATGTTAGGTAATGTTAGTAAACATTTCTATTAGTGTAGGAGCACTAAAAACATCTAACAATTTCTAACATTTTTAAACAACAATGTTGCAGCACCATTAGCAGTACTAAAATGGTGACTTATTTGTTGATGTGTCAGTCTTGTTGTTAAAAAAAAATGGTTGGATTTTTAATCTTGTACATGGGGACTTCATTACTAATAAAAGGCTTTTTGTTTTAGACAATTGAACAATTTTTTTTTTTTTTTTTAATTTTGTACATAGGTCTTTTTACACTCGCGACATTAAAAGACTTTTTGTAATACCATCGAATGATAGATAATTGGATGTATTACTCTTATGGCCTAAAAAGGCTTTTAAGACAATTGCATAAGAAATATTTAATTTGGACATAGGTCGTTTTTACTTTCGCGTCCTGAAAAGCCTTTATGGAGACAATTGAATTAAAAATATTGTTTTTTAATTTCGTAAATAGGTCGTTTTATTATCGAGTCCTCAAAAGCCTTTATGGAGACAACTGAATTCAAAATATTGTTTTTTAATTTGGTAAAAAGGTCGTTTTATTTTCGCGTCCTCAAAAGCCTTTATGGAGACATTTGAATTCAAAATATTGTTTTTTAATTTTGTAAATAGGTCGTTTTTACTTTCGCGTCCTCAAAAGCCTTTATGGAGACAATTGAATTCAAAATATTGTTTTTTAATTTCGTAAATAGCTCGTTTTATTTTCGCGTCCTCAAAAGCCTTTATGGAGACAATTGAATTCAAAATATTGTTTTTTAATTTGGTAAATAGATCGTTTTATTTTCGAGTCCTCAAAAGCCTTAATGGAGACAATGGAATTTAAAATATTGTTTTTTAATTTGGTAAATAGGTCGTTTTACTTTCGCGTCCTCAAAAGCCTTTATGGAGACAACTGAATTCAAAATATTGTTTTTTAATTTCGTAAATATGTCGTTTTTACTTTCGCGTCCCCGAAAGCCTTTTTTAAGACAATCGTATGAAAGATAATTTGATTTATTACTCTTTTGGCCTCAAAAGGCTTTTAAGAAAAATGCATAAGTAGTTTTTAATTTTGTACAAAGGCCGTTTTTACTCTCGCCTCTCTAAATGATTTTTTTTTAATTTGTAATCAACAGGCTAAGTTCGTGTGCAAGGATCAGCTGTTGTGATTACCTCGCGCTGTCCGCTCTCCTACGGGACAATACAAACAGACAAGCATTAGTATATTGTACACTACGTGATGTACATTATGTAAAACAACTTAATCGTCATCATTTACACCCCTTATTCTTATGTACTTAAATTATAGATACCATTGTATCGAAAGTTCGTACTCTAATTTTCGACGCACGCGCGCCTGTTTTACATGTCATATTTGGCAATTTATGTGCTGCGTCATCAATTATATCTTCAGATTTATTGTTACATATTTTTTACATTTATATCGAACTTTCGACCTCGGCCTGATGAAAATCTGGACCAAACGGGACCAAAGTATGGCATTGCCACCCGCGTTTTTACCGTCACGATTGATTAATAATATAAATGCTACAATAGACATGGGCGCGGCTATATTGGCCTTGGCTGCCTTGCCCTTCGTTTTCCCCCCACACCGCAGTCGATTGTAATGCGACATGCGATACATGGACGGAAACATAAGAGGCGATGGATATACATATATAAAACTTTAAAAAATCTTTTCACCGCTATCGATAATGTTATCTTGGAGAAACTATAGCAATGGATATCGATAAGAGATCGTTATCGGGAGTGCTCGTTATACATGATAACGTGCTGTGTACATGGTTTTACACTTACTGCTTATCGCACATACATAAAACATATTGTAAATGTCGAAGAGTAGTCAACGAGTGACAGTTCACTGTGTCGTAAGTGATGATGCAGTGAAAAATGTAACCGCGTTAATAGGTACCTTGTGGCTTCCAGACAGTATCGGATAACAAGAGCAGTGTTGGAAAACAAACTTTTTTCTCGTCACTGCTGAACAGATTTAAATGAAATTTGGTATACAGATAGTTTAGAGCCTGAGAAAGGACCTTTCCTATATTACCACGGGATCCGAATATATAAGCGAAAAACAATCACATACAATGAGATCAACACAAAGGCTTAAATGTCGGCGTATACTCTCCTCTCGCGACGTAGTTCCTTATTAGGAATGTGTTTCCATACATTCCTATCTGGATAGAAACGAAACTTCATGAGATATCCTTTAAAATAAACCCTTTGATTTGACATTCGTCATACATATTCTTCTTGCGTTAAACGAGTTTTCCGTTATTGCGTAAGGAATAGACGGGTAAAAGATTCGTAAAAATAAATATGCACTGTGTTACAAGTGTTTTTTTTTGAAGTGTGTAGTTGCTGTTAGCCCTACTGGCTTTTACAGCGTAACCGAGAGGGAAGGCGAGCGCAGAAGCTCTGCAGAGGGGTGGGCCCGTAGAAGGGCCCTGCTGCGTCGGGGGAAAACGTTGCTCTAAGGGCGCCTCCTGCGAGGCTCGGACCTAGGCTTAGAGCAACGTTTGCTGCTGCTGAAATAGACAATCGGACAGATGCTTAATCTTGACGCCCATTTGTCCGCGACTGGTGGCCGCGGCCGGGGTGCGTCAGATAGCGGGGACCTCGTCTTCGCCGGCGAAGACGCTGTGTGTGTGTGTTAGTGTACGGGGCATTGTCAATTGTAATCTGGTCGTCTGGGTCGTCAAGGACGTGTTTGGGCCGCCTCTTCCTAGGCGGGATGTTTAGCCTAATCCCATAAGAGGCGGCATTTCTAATGAGAGGGTTGGGATGACTGACAGCTCTCTTGAAGTAGTCTACGGAGAGCGTTTTGAAATGATTATTGACCGTTGCGAGGTCGAGATCTCTGTGGAGATCGACGTTGCGCATGAACCAGCGGGCGTCCGTGGCTATGCGCATGAATTTGTTCTGCAGCGTCTGGAGTCGAACCAGCCGGCGTGCAGGAACGTGAGCGAACACTACGCTCGCATAGGAGAATATGGGGCGGATGCAAGTTTTGTAGAGTGTCACCTTGTGGCGCAGTGACAATTTACTCTTCTTGCAGATCATGGGATAGAGGCGACTTAGCACAAACGCTGCCCTGCCACGGACGGTGCGAATGTGTTCGGTGAAGTGCATGCACGCATCTAGGGTGACTCCTAGATATTTGGCTTTCCGTTGCCAAGGGATCGGAGAATTAAAAAGTTTAATTGTTGCCAGATCTCGGCGATCTGGCCTCTTAGGACCGGTGAACAATATAGCTGTGCTTTTCTCAGCATTAGCCTCAATTCTCCATTTGCGGAACCAATCGCCTAGGCTATTGACCGCTTTCTGGAGGCGAGAGGAGATGTGAGTAAGCGAGTACGAGGAGGTGTATAGTGCGGTGTC
>JACTOM010000897.1:353759-420101 GCA_015832385.1 Elymnias hypermnestra | reverse complement strand
CTGCTTCATATAGGAAGAGAGGATCGGTGAATCAATGAAGACCTGCTTTATTTAGAAAGACGGGATAGGTGAATCAATGAAGACCTGCTTCATATAGCAAGACAGGATCGGTGAATCAATGAAAACCTGCTTCATATAGAAAGACAGGATAGGTGAATCAATGAAGATCTGCTTCATATAGGAAGTGAGGATCATTAAATCTTTGAAAACAAAACACATTGTAAAGGATTTTAGTATATTAAATAATAAAGACACGCCCCCGACGTGCTTACTCGCTAGAACACTATCGTTTGTCAGCCAGAGTTTTTAATTTAGAAAACAATTGATACTGTAGTTAATTGTGAGTCGTTTAAGGAGCTCACAGTTATTATTTACATTATGAGGGTACATTTTATGATTTTTGTCAATGTAATTTTAACATTTTAGTATTTAGAATGTTCATCACTCTCAATGTATGGGTAATAACTGTTTTCTCGTCTATAATCTGGGTCGACAAGTATCTATGGACAAGGGGATTAACTTGTAGCATTATTATATTTAATAGCCTATAGATTACCGGTTAACTATGATCACGCCAGATAAGTGATGATACATTCTAAGGTGGTAAGAGGTCATTTATATTATACGGTTAATATTTATACCAGTCTCTACTTAATCATGGTTTCATCACTCACCGTGATTCTTCTCTGTTAACAAACTCCTGGTGGCAGGTAGGAACATCTCCATCAGATCGGGTACACGTCGTATGATCCTAAAGGCACACAATGCCGCCTTTTTCTTGATGTACGCGTTGGGGGATTTGATTAATCTTTCCACCTCCGAAGCCAAATCCCTAGCCATTTCCGGTGAAGCAATAGCACCCAGGGTGCAGAGGGCCAGCCCCACCACAAACTGTGTGTTACTGTTCAGATCACTGTTGAGAAAGTCAAATAATTAAAAAAACCTTGCGTTTCAGGAGAAGTGCTAACTATGCTAAATTGAACTATTTCAATTTGACATAGTTTCACTTGAGAAAAACTTCCTTCAAATGTTACCCATACAAACGTTTTCTAACTAAGATGTATAGGCCAATTGACCTTTATTGATTTTTAATAAAGTCCATAATAAATTACATGTATTCATTGTTGTCTAAGCAATGTAGGTGTGTTCCTAACGTCAAGGAGACAATTTGCACCTTATTGCCGCTGCGCAAAGTTCAAAATCAATTGAATAGTCACAAAATGTAAGAGCTTTAGATCATTAGTACTGCTGTAATTTCATTTCGAAAATCATTCGTATAACTGAAATCTGCCACATCCCAAATCTTTTTGACAGAACGAAGTGTGCCGGGTTTGCTAGTATTATCATATGCCTTTTGTAATGGGACGTTTTTGACATATTTCTTGAAACTATGTGGAGGCAAATCCAGAAGTGATTTGGGTATCTTCACTCTAAAATCAAGTAGCGGCCTAATTAACGTCCCAATGTCGGACACTGACCTTCTAACTTATAGGAGAGAGGGTTTCAAAAGCATAGGCCCATCACGCTGCCCCGCTGCGGGTTGGCAGGCTGATTTAGCCATGGGATATGCAGGTTTATATTAAAGTTAAATAAGCAAATGCAACTATGTCTGTTACGTATTCAGAGCATAACATATTTGTGACTCTACAGCTGATATAACAAGCATTGTTGTTATAACGTACTGGCTTTAACTAAACGTTAATTATGTAAAACTTTGTGACGTCGTTTACGACACTACGTGAACGAGAACAGTTATGACAACCAAATGGATAACAAAACAAGGACGGAAATCCTATTTTTTCCCCTGGGAAATGGATTTGGACTTAATTCCAGTTCCAGAAGGTAATGTTACACAATATAACCTACAAATCGTCTGTTTGAAAGAGTCACTAGTGAGTTATTAGAACCGGTGGTAGATTTGATACCAATGGACAGACTGATGACGATTCAATAGAGCTTAGACTGAAAGTTCATGGAAGCCGTAGTACTTTTCAGGAGAGGGAGCGGGAGATTGCTCCTGATGCCCCTGCTATACGTCGCCGAAGGTTGGGCGGCAGACGGCGTGGATTTGCGCGCCTCGTCCCACAGCCTTGATTCGGGTTTTGTTTTCGATTGAGTCTTGATTCGGTTTCATCCGGGACACCATATTGGATTGCGCAAGCGAGCCGCTGGTGTCCCACATTAGGATGATGTGGGACCACTGGGTTTTAATGGATATTCTGTCTCATCAGTGAGTCCCACACTCCCGACTCTTACTAAGTCGGAGTGCGTAAAAGCATTTCCCAGCGAAAGTTTTCCAGTTTTCCAGTGTCGATATATAGATGAATAGTAGTTAATAACGGAGTAGTTTACCCCATAAATCTGTTCTAGTAATATTTTTTCTGCCATTCTAAGAAGGTTGTAGTAAAGAACATAAAAAGTATTCACTCCAACGAGACTCATAATAAACTGAGGTCGCACGCTATTTGATTTCAACGGAAAGGTTAATGGCCTTTATTTTCCTTTACAGCATATTTCAAACGTTATCTATTTATTTTGTCACATTATTTTCAATATAGGATATACTAAAGAACGAAAAAACTACTAAAAATGGAGGTGTAATTGATAAATAAAAGTTACTAATCTTTAACTATAAAATTGAGTATGTGTTTTCATCATCAACACCTGTTAATTGATGATGGTAATACAAAAACAAGATATCCGACTGAATATGTTGTTTACTCTTTTCAGGATAGAGTGCGAAGGGACCCTCGTAATTAAGCATGGGATAACTATAACATATCTGTTATTTGCTACTGCTATGATAAAGTAACAACTAACGAAAATAACTTAAATCCAATAGAGGGTTATTATGTTATTTTCAATATTTTAAAATGGAGTGAGCGTGATATGGAAAGGAAGTAAAAGTATTACATATTAGTACTAATTAGTTGAGAATATTTGTTAAATATGGTCACTGTTATGTCGGAGTCAAATAGTTTACGGAATACACTCGCCATCTATCGGCGCTGGACAGAGTCACAAGCTGGTGTGGGTACTCGGGAGTTTTCGGGTGACGGCCCACCGGAGCGGTCGCCTGTTGAAACTATCGCGTTCCTAACCATTATTGTTAATGTGTTTTAGTGCTTGATTCCACCAACAGTAACCACCGACGCCTACAGTTTGGAGGTTGAATTATGGAACTAACTAATGATGAAATAGCGGGAACACTATGCCTATACTTTCATCGTTTTCCATTTTCTCCGACATATATATCTATAGAATTGGGTAGCAGGATAAATAAAGTATTTTATTCGTTACTAGATTATGAATTAGAATCCTATTGAGATATCATAATACCGTTGAATTTATAAACAGTTTCAATATGTAGTCTATGGAAAAAAATAACGTCAGAGTTGTAGTTATTAAAAAATGCCATAACTCTCATACTTACTCGTAACATAAGATTTTTAGGCGTTTCTTAATCTTCTTAAAATTCGTCTTTTATCCTCATTAATCCTTTCATACTATTCGTCGGTTTAGAGTATTCTTGACCTGGCCCTTGTCTAAAATGTCCTGGATTTGGTCCAGGAACCTTCCACCTTTCCCATTCACTCTTGACTCATAAATCCTTTTCGTCAGTCTCCTTACATTCATTCTCTCAACGTGCCCAAACCATCCAAGCACATCTTTTCTCAATTTTAGCCACTACATCTTTCTTTATACCACAACGTTCTCTTATCACACTATTTCTTACTTTGTCACTCAGTTTTAATCCACTCATACTTCTCAACGCTCTCATCTCTACCACAATTTACTTTTGTGCTTCTTCTGCCATACCTAACTTTAACTACTATAAATGAGTGTTGGCACCAACACCGCTCCATGCACAGCCAGTCTGGCGCCTCGAGACACCTCTGGCGATTCATAAAAGCGTGTATAGCACCATTTACTATTATCCCTGCATTCACTCTCCTTTCAATATCACTTTCACATGTTCCATCTTTTGTAAATTTAAATCCAAAGTATACAAATTCTTTCACCTCTTCCACTTGTTCCCCATCTATCAAAATATTACCATTCATCATAGATTCATCTCGTTCAAAAAGCATAGCTTTCGTTTTGTTTACATTCACTTTCATGCCTTTTCTTTCCAAAGCTTCATTCATAATATTTACCATCTCCTGTAGCTCATTAACAGATGATGCAAATATTATTTGATCATCAGCGTAGAGTAAACATTTGATGAGTAATTCATTGATTCTTAACCCATACATGGTTTCTTTTAAATCTATCAAACAGTTATCGATGAATAGGTTGAACAGCCATGGTGACACAACACATCCCTGTCGAACATCTCTTTTGACTAGAAACTTCTTTAATATCATCAGCAATCGTATATTGAAATTCGAGTTGATTGATATATCGTTTCTATGTTTTATGTAATTTAGATGCCTTTTAAATAATCTTTTCTACTAATACATTGTTTTTCTGTCGTTCTAAGAACAATATAGTAATGAATATAAAAGGTCTAGACTTTATTAACAATAATTAGAAATTAAACGGAGTCAGAGTACACACGCTATTTGACTTCAGCGAAAAGGTCAACGTCCTTTAATGCCGCATACCTAACTGTCAATGCACACGAATAATTAAATCGGATTAAGTTAAAACCTATATGGAACTTTATACCAGTTACCTCTGACAATAATAGAAGCTAAATCATTGGATATATTCAATGTCTTTTCCTATGGATTACGCAAACGATTTACGCAAGTTCTTTATTGGATAGGCGCAAAATAAATGATATGGTTTTCTTGTACAAACTTCTAAATGGAATTATGGACAACTCGAATTGTGCCGAGTTCATCTGAATTTTTCGCGAAATCTGTTTCACTACTCACTCATAGAACCTATAAATCCCATATTAGCCACTAGATCATACCAAGATTTATTAGGTCAATGAGTTAGTCCAGAAGAACCTTAAACTTGACATTTTACACCTTTGCAGCTTTTTATAATGTTTCCTATTATCTGTCAGAGTGCAATAGTCTGTGGAAGGCTGGCGCCATCTATCTATCGGAGTGGGCAGACTCATGTGTCGTGATCCTGCGGCGGCCTCGCTAATGCTCGAGTGACGGTCGGCCAGAGCGGTCGACTATTGAAACTGTCGCGTTCCTAGATATTATTATTAATTAGTTTGTGTAAATTGATATCGGGAATGTATGCGACGCAAATATATGGATATTTTATATATGCAATTGTACATACGTAATCTGTATCCGCCGAAAAATAATGTATGTATCTGTTTAATTTCGACCAATAAAGGCTCAACACGACAGGGTTTGCGTTATCTTATGGGCGGGGCGCTGGTGGAAGCCTTTGGCTAACTCACTGCTGCAACGGCTCTCGAAGCGCACTCATCGTTCTCAAGATTTTTCGAAAACCGGCAATTAACCAATCCCTGGGGTGGTAGACAAGTTACTTTCGAAGATTGCTAACGCTTATAAAATGTATGGGATAGATGTTTCATTTTTCGATAAGTTTCGATATGTAACGTCATTCCCCTACATTTTTTAAGCGTTAGCAATCTTCGAAAGTCACTTATCTACGGTCCCTGCGCAGAGACGACGCATTCCCCGCTTTACGAGCACAATCATCTGCCTGGTTTTATTCTGCCGAACTCCTACGGGGAACATTAAGTGATTGGACATTTTAAACTGAGTTAATAAAGTGTTTGATAGCACCAACATTACCCACGAACACCCACAGTATGGAAATTATGGATGCCATTAATGACGATGTCGGCGGAGAATCCTACGTCCCTAAGCTTTATGCTCTCCTTCTCTCTTATTCTCCCACATCAGAAGTGGGATGAAATGATAAAAGGGCGAAACGTACGTTTGGAATGGTATGGAAAACTGAACTAAAACATGTGAGCACTGTTCGAAGACCTACAAAGCAATCTACCGGTGAAGAGAGAAGGCTTATTCTCCGACATATCGTTTCGTATTAGCTTTTAGGTGTTTAATGTAACTAGCTACAAGTATAATTTAATAACCCTTAGTTTAGTTTTAGATGTAATTCTAACATGAAACTATGTTAGTTCATAGGTTATAAATAAATGCAAGAAGCGGGTAAAGAATCATTGTCTTTCTTTGTTATTAATGACGACATCTATATGTTTTATGTCTATAACATAGAAATAAACTTTCTATGTTAGTTGTTCCATGTTAGGGATATACAATAAAGAGAGAATGCTCTTTCTGTATATTTATACATACATAGCATCACGCCTCATTCCCTTCGGGGTAGGCAGAGACAACATCCTTCCACTTGCCACGATCCTTGCATATCTCCTTCGCTTCTTTCATTCTCATTAAACCTTTCATACAAGTTCGTCGGTTTAGAGTACTCTTGACCTGGCCGTTATTTAAAATGTCCTGGATTTGGTCCAGGAACGTTCGCCTTGGTCTTCCCCTTCCAACTTTCGCATTCACTCTTGACTCATAAATCCTTTTTGTCAGTCTCCTTTCATTCATTCTCTCTACATGCCCAAACCATCTAAGCATACCTTTCTCAATTTTAGTCACTACGTCTTCTTTTATACCACAACGTTCTCTTATCACACTATTTCTCACTCTGTCACTCAGTTTTAATCCACTCATGCTTCTCAACGCTCTCATCTCTACCGCATTTATTTTACTTTTGTGATTCTTCTGCCATACCCAACTTTCACTACCATACATAAGTGTTGGCACCAACACTCCAGCATGCACTGCCAGTCTAGCCCTTTGAGACACCATCTGGCTATTCATAAAAGCATGCAGAGCACCATTTACCATATTCCCTGCATTCACTCTCCTTTCGATATCACTTTCACATGTTCCATCTTTTGTAAATTTAGATCCCAAGTATACAAATTCTTTCACCTCTTCCACTTGTTCCCCATCTATCAAAATATTGCCATTCATCATAGATTCATCTCGTTCAAAAAGCATAACTTTCGTTTTGTTTACATTCACTTTCATTCCTTTCCCTTTCAAAGCTTCATTCATAATATTTAGCATCTCCTGAAGCTCGTTAGCGGATGACGCAAGTATTACTTGATCATCAGCGTAGAGTAAACATTTGATGAGTAATTCATTCATTCTTAACCCATACATACATTCTTTTAAATCTGTCAAACATTTATCCATGAAAAGGTTGAACAGCCATGGTGACGCAACACATCCCTGTCGAACACCTCTTTCGACAGGAAACCACTCCGTGTACGCTCCGTTTATTCTGACACAGGCACTAGAACCCTCATAGAGAGACTTCAATGCTTGGATCAGACAACCGCTCACCCCATACGTAGATAACGTTGACCACAGCTCATTCCTCACCACTCGATCGAGTGTATATTTATGTTCTCAATATAATGCAAACTATCTTTCTGGAATACAAAATAAGGCCAGTATTGAAAGAATAAGGTGAAACGTTATTAATTGCTAATTGTTTTTTATTTAGCAATGATATTTATCTGCCCGAACTGGAAAAATCATTGGTTAAATAAAAGCCTTCATTCCTTACTTCACCATATATGCTGAAATTGACAGACTTTTACATATATGTAACGTAATTCAGACCTCACACATATACCTATAATTAGAAGGCCAAAATCAACATCACAGGCCATAAAGGTGTTTCAAAGGTTATTGGGTGACGTCGCCAAGGTAAATGTCCTTCGCTATCACACTCTTGGACTCAAGAATAAATACATCAGACAATTAATCTGTTAAACCCCAAATACTACTTTAAAATCTTAGATGATTCAAATTACAGTTACGTTACGAATACGTTAACCTCTTTATAATGATTTCACTCTGTTATTAGGGTTCTGTCGTTAAATCTGTTATTTCAAATGTTATACAAAGTGTTAGGAAACCGATCCCAAAAAGGAAGACAGTTATCACTAATGACACTTTTGATGATGGGACGGAAAAAAATCGATCTTGTTAATAAAATTTTTATTTATAAAACGTTTAATAACATTATTTACGCTCCATCATGTTAGTACAGCTAAATGAAACGACAGTTTCATAAAAATTACGTTACTGTACTAAAAAAACTAACAATTACACACAATTAGCTGACGCTCGGGTCAAGAACCGCACGCGGCAACTGGCTGTGTTTGTGTCCAAGAAACGACTAAATTTAGCGTTTTTCGCCGCGCAAGCCCCTTAAACGCACAGGTCAAGGCGTTTCCGTTTAATTTTGGCCTTTTTTATACACTCACACAGACAGCTGCGGCGTGCGGTTCTTGACCCGAGCGTCAGCTGATTGTGTTTTATTGATGGTTTTTTTTGTCTCTGTCCTTCGCTCGATTCTGGCGGAACATTATTGATTTGATACACGTTATCACTTTGAGTGTGTACTGCCGATATATCGTCACTCTATGAATAAAATGTGTATATTTCATTCTTCATATGATTTTAGTAGTTTGCTATGGCCAATATGAAAATACATTTGAGGAAAACAATCAAGATTCTGTGCACACTTCAATTCAAATTCAATACTTCTGCAATTTAGCCAACATGCAAAAATTACTACACCACTGAAAGGGTTAACTAAATACATTTAAAAGGCTCTTTTGGTTCGGAAAGTTCAAGGTTTCACGGTTTTAGGTAAACATAATTTAATGTTTTACTAAAACATATAGTTTGAAATGTATTTAATAAAGATATGCGTGTGTCAGCCCTTCGGAGGTCGCAGACGGGTTTCGCCCTAAATACAGTCTCGTAAACCGACACAAAAGGCTTCATTTCGCATCAAATGTCACGTAATTAAATTCACATACCGCTGTTGCTTCATTTCAATCATTTATTACTAAATTAAAACAAATTTATTAGACGCAATAGGGTGAATCTTCAAAAAGGTTCCAATACGTAATTTGCGAAGGTTTTGTCATTGTTGGAAGTTTCAGAAAAAATCTAAACCTAGATGCTTTCATCGCAAAGGTTATCTAATCCCATCAAAGATGTACAAAACAACTTTCAAAGATCTACAAAAAGTGTCCGCAATGACATATACAAGGCGTTGGGAGACCGCTCCCGAAGCCCGACGATAGTACTAATGACACGTTTGATTATAGGACGGAAAAAACAACGATCTTCATTTAAGAAAAATATACATTTTGTAAGCCGTGCCAAGCCCTTGTGCGCAAATATAAATGTATCGTCGTTCAATTTAGTCGTACCGGCAGCGGTCGCGTGTTGTCGTTGACCCGAGCGTCAGCTGATAATGCTTCATTGTTGGTATTTTTTATACTAAAATAATATATTTCTTACGAATCTTTCGTGTCATTTAACTGTACTGACATGATAGAGCATAATAAGATAAAAACGTTTTAAAACATGGTTTTTTTCAAGCAGGATTGACTTTTTTGCCGTCCCATCTTCAAAGGTGTCATTAGTTATAATGTCTGTTTTCGTTTTCGGGAGCGGTCTTCTAACACCTTGTCTTCATATTTTACCACGAATCCCTAGTTTATTGATAAAAGTTTCTATTGGAAAGACAAAAAAATTAAGTGAAATGAGACAGTGTAAGTGTATAAAATACGTACTTTTTTAAACAATTCGTGATGAGAAGGTGGACATCTTGACGCTCATCCAGCAGCAGCATAGCACCCAAATAGCCAACTCTTTTGTCCGTGAACCGTGGACTCGCGATTAGTTTCAAACACTCCAGCTGCCCAAAGTGGGCGGGATAACCCAGCATGTGGATGTATAGAAGCTTCGCGATGTTCCGACATCTGAAAGTTTGGGAACCTTAGTTCGAACGTAATTTCTGGACCTTTTGTTAAAATAGGACAACAAATTTGTTTTTACTTCTTGTACTAAAATTGTGCATTTTGCTTAACTATTTTACGCCAAAAACTAGTTTTAACTGTTAAAAACCGATTATAAGTGGAACAAACCAGATATATTAAGCTTCATAAGTGAGTTTTTTGACAGGGGATAGCAAAATATTCTGATTTCCTCGTCTTTTATTTCTTTCTAATATTTGTTTTGTATTTTGCGTTTAATTTCATTTATGTAAATCGAAATTATTTTATTTTATAATATATATGTCGGTATGCAAGAGTCTGTGGAACGCTGGCGCCATCTTTGTGTCGGCGTGGGGGGCAGAGTCAATAAGTGGCGGTGCGGCCCGTCTCTCGGCAGTTCTCGAGCGGCGGTCGGCCGAAGTGGTCGACTATTGAAACTGTCGCGTTCCTAGCTTATTAGTGTAAATGAGTTTGTGTAAATTGATATCGGGAACATTAAGTGATTGAACATTATAATCCGAGATAATTAATAAAGTGTTCGATTGCACCAACATTACCCACGAACGCCCACAGAATAAGAAATTAAATAATGGATCCAATTAATAACGATGTCGGCAGAGAACCCTACGCCCCTGTGCTTTATGCTGCTCTGTTCTCTCCTATTCTCCGACATATAAGTGATGACTAAAGATATCGTCGTCGTCGCTTCAACCGATACAAGTCCACTGCTGGATATAGGGCTCACGTAATGACGTCCACATGGCCCGATCTTGCGCCGCCTTTATATTATCGGCCCACCTTGTGGGGGGTCCTTCAGACTATGTGCCCCGCCCTTTATCACTTCAGGTTCTACTACTACTGGTGTTACTACGGATCTCTTTATTTCTGATTCGGTCACGTAGAGAAACTCCGAGCATAGCCCTCTCCATCACATGCTGAGTGACTCTGAGCTTCCGCATGAGGCCCATAGTCAGGGACCACGTCTCAGAACCGTACGTCATCACCTACATAAGAGACATGGGCAGTATAAAATAATTTCGACGTTGTTTCATTTAGAAAAAATTATATTCTAATTATGCAACATCCTGCTTTTGCCCCACGCGGGCGGCGATGTCATACTTTCGGCCCTAGGTGCGTAATATACTTTCAAACACAAAGTATATTAAAAAAAGTTTAGATATGTAACCAAAAATAAAGAGAATATTTTAAATAAATTAAAGGTAATCAGTTCTCATGAATCGTAAAAAGAATTAAGTGAAGTAATGAATCAAGTTAATAAACAATGTGATTAAGCAGCATAACAAATTGCCAAATACTTTGACATATAAAACAAACGCGCGTGCGTCGAAAATTTGAGGCATGCGCACTTAATTTCGTTTAATCGGAAAGCAATGTAGCACTTTCAACATTCAAAATAGCGTCGAAAGTACGAACTTTCGATACAGATATGATGAAAAATTATCGTATAAAATGTGTAAACATTTTAGAAAATGGTTCTGCTCTATTACGTGTAAACCCTTAACACATTATTAGACAACATAGTTAAGATTACTGGCTCTACTGATCTCCATTAATTTTGTAATAATATATTTTTATTGCAGGCCCTCAAGGTGCCCATATTATGTTATAATTTGCGAGTGATGCGAACCGGTTAGAACTGGTACAAACCGGTGGTAACTGGTACAAACCGGCGATAACTGGTTCAAACCGGTTATATCTGTTGGAAAGGCGGTTTTTTTGTAATACTAACCTCCATACGCTATCCTCTTCTCTAAAAGTGGACCTAATGTAAGCGCATTCTTTGTTAACAACGCTTCGTTCTTCGGCCGCGGTCCTAGCTGCTCGTATCTGTCGGATGAGGTCCCGCAGTCGGGTGGGAGTCTGCATCCGCACTGAAACCGGCGCGACTGTTACGGACGGCACACACACAAAAAGCCTTGATCAGTGCATTTGTTTAGTGAACTTACAACTAAGAAAGCGTGGACGTCTTGCCAAAACCAATGTACTATATCACAAAACATACACCTATGTATCACACTCAATAAGAAAACCTATCTGTCACGGGATGCCTGGCAGATGTGCTAACAGAAATTTGATAAAGCAATGCCAGGAAGTCCTCGGGTCTCCGTCTGCGGGTAATTGTTACGGTGGAAGAAGTTCGACCCCACTCCGCGCAGTGGTTATGAAGTTACTGACTGTGCACAGCTGCTTTGGCAAGCACTTGCACTAGAGAATTGGGTTTGAAAACACACCTGTCACGAGGGTGGAGTTCTTGTTGACATATCACATCATACTATGGCAGAAAGTCCAGCTTGAGGGACCTAACGGCACCCCTAATGTCTCTGCTTAACGATGAGCTCTCGCTGATGAGTATGGTCTAAACGCTCAGCAGTGAGTGGTTGGCGGGCGATAACTTCCTTTTGTGAAAACATTATCTCACGGAAGGAGGCATCAGAGTGGAAGAGGGAATCTGCAGCTGAGGTCATGCCATTCTGACAGATGATGTCGGGGATCCCAGAGTAATATCCCCACTGTACCTCTGTTGCGACTGTACAGGTTGCGGAGGCTCCCGCTGGGTTTTAGTGGGTATTTTGTTTTTCAGTGTATCCCGAACTCCTACTTGAAGGTATAACTTTCAGCCGGAGTGCGTATATACATTTTTCATCGAAAAAAAGATGTGAAACATAGAATTTTTTTAATAATACACATGTTATTGTACTGAAGCACACAAGACACTGTTTCCATTATAGGCTGGTGCGGCGAGAGAGATTTGGGGAATCAAGAACCGGGTGGGAACATAGGCAACGTGGCGACGATTCGCCACTGCATGCCTCGGTCTCAAGCGCCGCTATAGATTTATATCTAGTTCACATCAGCAGTTCTTTATTCAAGTACGCTTTTACAGCACATTTGAAAATTAAATACAGCTTTCATATTATTTCCAGATGAAGATCTTAGAGAACTACTTAGAATTGAAGGTTACGCGGGTCCTATTGAGTGCAGTTCTGAGAAATACCACAACAAACTCGTTCGGATGTTCTTTCTATCTATTCTATAATAGGAAAAGGAAAGCTTACATTCTTCCACCAAATGTAAGCAGTATTATAAACAAGCAACGGACTTAGCCACAGTGAGCATGAATGATACAGATGATCCTATCAAGATACTAATAATTGATACAGATTTCCATTGTCATAAGAGAAATCTAATTGGTTTTGACAAAACTTCCGTAAATTAGATATTAGATATAATAAAGCATTAAAATAATTGTAGCCGCGAGCAAAGACGGTCTATTAATGGACATAAACTGGCTTTTTTATCCTTGGGATAGGTTACACGCTAAAGCCCGAAATCTTTAATAAAACATTATAAGTATTCCTATTTTGCATATAGGCCGTTTTTGCACAGTCTGAACTCATAGTTAGTATAATAAAATCGATTAAATATCGAGCTGTAAAAGCATAGCAAATATTCTCCAGCAATTGTTTTTAAAGTGTTAAAGTAAAAATTAAATTAATATTTTTAGTTTCAATAGGGTTGCCACTGTTACTTTAATAATATAATTTTATTTGCCAAAAGATTTATTTCTGGTTAAATACTTGTAATTTTCTAGACGAGCCCCCCTAGCCAAGACATTCTAAGTAAAATAACGTTAACGGGCGAACGACTAGAACGCTACCTATTAGTTCATGTGATCACGTGACATATCGATATGATACGTCACTCCCATATAGTTTTTAAGCGATCTTTTGGCGTTAGCGTACTTAGAATGTCATCTTGACTGGGAGGCTAAAAGTGAAATAGATAAAAACTAAATATACGCTTGATATATTGTCAAAGAAGTAAATATCATTAAAAAAAATGTTTTTATTTATAAAAGGCAGTTTGAGTTGCCTTTTCGCAATATAATTGTTAGAACATTATATGATTATTGTTGGCGCGTCTGTGTGTATGAGATACACTCAAAAATCACAGATTTTAATAAAAAAAAAGAAACTTCAACAAATCATTTCGAACGCTATTTCAGCCAAATGTTTTTAAAGTCTGCTTTGCTTTAATTTTCTCATTTATCAGCTAGGTTTTGTCTGTAATGACTGTAATCCGCTTCCAAAAACGAAGGCAGACGATAGCACTAATGACACCTTTGGTGATGAGATGGAAAAAATCGACCCTTATTAAAAAAATCATATTTTTAAACGCTTTATAGTACAGCTAAATGCGTGCATACAAAATCCCATGTTAGAAGTGAAACTTCTTTGACAAACTAATTTTGAAGTTGTTTATATTTATACAAATGTAAAACTTTAGATTTCCGAGACTTAGAGGGAGGCAAAAAGGAAGATATTGAAGAAATGATGGATTGAAGATAAAAATTCCGTATTTTTTTTTCCAATATTAGAGTTTAAAATTTAGAAAAGAGAATATATTATTTTATTTTATGAAAAATAGTATATTATATTATGAAATGACGAGTGCCAAATGTAAATGCCACTTTTGTAAATATTGAAACTAACTAACCTTCAAAGGAGTTAAAAATCACGGTTTCATTCGTAAAAATTTTACCCTCAAAGCCTAAAGAAGTTACACTCACAAATCGGCTCTGATTTAAAAAAAATCTTTTTTTAAACGTTTTATTAGCATTATTTACGCTCCATCATGTTAGGATAGCCAAATGAAAATTGCTTTACAACAACGAGCGCCGCACCCGTGTGTCCGCTGATCAGTTCATTGACACGTGCGTTCGAGCATCAGCTGATTTTGATTTTGTATTTCAATGCTGTTTTTTTTTAATGTATTTTTATGTAAATAATCTTTCATTTAGCTGCACTAACATGATTTCGATAATTACAGTTGGTTTTTTTTCCGTCTCATCATCAAAGGTGTCATAAGTACTATCATCTGTCTTCGTTTCTGGAAGCGTTCTCCCAATATCTTGCATAAACCTGTTTTTACCATATAAAGTACAAAATAAACGTTGCTATTTGCGAAAATTGCCAAAGCATCGAAATGTGTTAAGAAAAGGCTACTAGCAATTTATGTGAAGCAGTTACTAGTATGCTTTAATCAGCAAAGTGGCAACCCTGTGTTAAATAGGAAAACAAAATCAGCCCAATTTGTAAGCAATGTGCTGTTTGAGAAACAAAGTTACTGTTTACCTGAACAATTAGAATATAAGTGAACGAGGAACTGTACTCACCTCTCTCTATGGCCTCATTTACCACTTGCTTTATAGTGGCAATGTTGAATGCGGGATTAAACCTGCAGCAAACAAACAAACAGATTGCAGAGAATACACATTACAATATGTATATCAAATTATTTATATAAAAAAAACTTTGGTGAACGAGGATATGGTTGATTTTGTTAAATCGTTTATAGATACTAACAAAATCAGATGCGTTACTAAAATCTATGACGTTTTGCCATCTTTTTAACACATCTGACCTATCGGACTCGGCGAGGGAGGAGGCCACGCAAACAGCCCCTGGGCTGCTGGTTCCTCTCATGCACAATACAAAATTCGACCTAAATACATTGCCACTTTAGGATGATCTGTGAAATCTTGCCAATTTCCTCGTTGAGCCAACTTAATTACGAGCTACAGTCAATGACTATATCCACTTAACTTTACCACTAATAATAAATATTGGATAAAAACTTAGCTGCAACTTGTATCTTGACGTTATTAAGCGAGTTTCAAAGAATAAAGGAAAATATGCAGTCCGAAATCGTGTTTGACTTAGTCACCAATTACGTATCAGTTACCTTATCAGACAACGGTTTGAGTACTGTAATTTTTTAAACCATGGACGGATTAATACTGCTAAAGTTTCGGCACACTCATGAGTTCAAAAGTTCTGAATAAATACATGACGTCATTTACAAGTATATGTCTAAATTTCAATTAGTGATAATAGAGATTATAAAACACGTTATATACTATTTAAATTAACATTAATAGCAACACTTAAGGCAGTCTGGAATGACAATAATTTAGCTATTATTTTATTTATTTTGTTTAGAGTTTAGATTCATTGAACATAACGCACCTCGATTAGCCGACTGTCATAACAATAGGGAATGACGCAGAATAGAGCCTCACTATTACGACTGCGCACACATTATGTATGACGAGCCTAGGCCATTTAATCATCAAACATAAAGTATTTTAAAATATCAATAAATATATGTCATACTTCAATTATAATGGATAAAACGTTGTGGTATAAAAGAAGTGTGACGATGTAGTGACTAAAATTGAGAAAGGTATGCTTAGATGGTATGGGCATGGAGAGAGAATGAATGAAAGGAAACTAAAAAGATTTATGAGTCAAGGCCAAATCCAGGACATTTAAAAGGGCAAGGGCAAGACTAGTCTAAACCGAGGAACTTTTATGAAATGTTTAAAGGGAATTAAAGAAGCAAAAGAGAGTATGTAATTATAGTGTTAGAAACATATCACGTAAAGCTTGGATACTTTGGCTTATTTTGCATTCCATAATGACTAGTTGGAATTACAATTGTAGCTTATTATGGCGTCATGAATTATGCATTTGGGACTTTGTGTCTGTTGCAACTACTTAGGAGGAGATAAATTATTATATAATAAACTATGCACAAACATATGCGAACTGTAATAAGCCAACAATGTAGAATATGGTGTCATATTATGCTGCTTTTAAGGCAATCCTGTCATCTGATGTACTTGATCTAAAATTAGATATTGCTGGCTAATATATCCTATTACAATGACATCAAGCTTATAGACACATTTTATTATGTTGTAGTTTTACTGCTTCAATTGATCAAGCATTGTATTGAATTATAGATGTACTTGAACTAAGAACATATAGATATAGCATAATATATATTTAACATATATATGTAACTTATTTTAAATGCGGTCGAGATGAGAGTGTTGAGAAGTATGAATGGATTAAAACTGAGTAACAAAGTAAGAAATAGTGTGATAAGGGAATATTGTGGTTTAAAAGAAGAGGTAGTGACTAAAATTGAGAAAGGTATGCTTAGATGGTTTGGGCATGAAGAGAATGATTGAAAGGAGACTGACAAAAAGGATTTATGAGTCAAGAAAGTCCATCTTAGATTGCATCATTACTTACAATCAGGTGTAAGACATGTCATGGGAAGGGAGGATAGCCATGTATGCAAGAGAGCCCTAAATATGATGCCATATGATGGCATTGTGATGGCAGGGCTGGGAGAGGGCGACCAAAACGTGTGGATAAACTGTGTGAAGGCATGTGAGGGGTGTGAATGAAGAAATGACAATGGATAGAGTGAAGTGGTAAAAAGAAACATGCACCTAGTGGGAAGTGGACAAGAAAATTATGAGGTGTGATTAAAGTCAAACGCTAACCTATCAGCAATAAAAAAGGCTGTAATAAGTTTTGCAATGAACGGTAATACTTCTAGAAAAATACTACAATTCTTTTTTATATTATTTATATATGTGAATGCCATTATTGTCCATGTTATGAAAATATTGAAATCTTAAAGGTGTCTCAAAGGGCCAGACTGGCTGTGCATGCTGGAGTGTTGGTGCCAACACTTATGTATGGTAGTGAAAGTTGGGTATGGCAGAAGAATCACAAAAGTAAAATAAATGCGGTAGAAATGAGAGCGTTGAGCAGTATAAGTGGATTGAAACTGAGTCACAGAGTAAGAAATAGTGAGATAAGAGCATGTTGTGGTACGAAAGAAGATGTAGTGACTAAAATTGAGAAAGGTATGCTTAGATGGTTTGGCCATGTAGAGGGAATGAATGAAAGGGGACTGACAAAAANGTACTCTTGCAACTTATAATACGATTTTTCTATCAACATTCTTTTAACAAAGACTTTGAATTAATTAATTGACATCTTTAGAACGTCTTGTGGGAGTTTATTATAGAAACGTATACAGTTACCCTTAAATGAGTTAGAGAGTGGTGCTATGTAAGTATGTATGCAAATATATTTGACAATAATATATCTTCTAAATGTTTGACAACCTTAAGGCAGTAGTGGGTATACATGCTTCACTAGCAGTGGTCCTAGGATCAATTTCCAAAGGAATAGTTAAGAGAAATACTTTCTCTACTTCAAATGAGTAAAGAGTAGTGGAATGTTTTAGTTGTGGCCAGTTACAAGAAACACTGCTAAGAAGTTGGTGGTAACATGGAAATCTAAGGCACATCACATACCATCATCATAGAACAGTCAAACGCCAACTTATAAGCAATAATAAAAACTAAATAAAACTTTATAAAACAAAACTAAAACTTTAAAGATAAATCCTATCAGAACATTAATATTAAAAATGTGTACTCAATCTTAAATTACAGTATTTCAAAAATTTTATAAAGTTTGATTTTGAACATTTTCATTACGGACTCACATCAAGGGTGTTGGGATTTTATTGGCAAAGGGTTTTATAGATTAACTAATCTAAGCATATGTAATAGCATTTATGAGATTATCACAGTCACCAAAAAGCAATAAAGTTGGAAATTCATTGGAACTCAAATAATAATTCTGTTAACATGTGTACTTGTTAACCTTTTTCCTCAACATACACTGATTGATTTGTTAGGTATTTTAAATTCGACATTCTCTCTAGACTAGAACATATTATTCATGTCTAATAACATCACAATATGAATGAACAATTCACTTGTTGAATAAAATTTGTATATTGATTCTCAGAATCACATTTTAAATCAATGTAAGCAATAATATAATATTTTCATAAGGCTAGTTGACAACCCCTATGTTTAAAGAATAAATTATAAAATAATAATTTTGTACAACAGTATTACAAAGACAATTTATTTATTATTGGATTGGATTAGTGATATGTTTTAAACATCATATTTTAATAGGTATTTGTTATTAAAAAACAATAACCTAGGTTTGTAAGGCGATATAATCACCAAAATTACAAAACTGACAAAACATCTAAACTATGAATTCACTCTATATGTTGTAGCCATCAACATATGAAAATTTTATTGGAAATAAGACTTTTAAAATCCCTATACAGCATGTACAGCTACAGACATGGATTCGAGTCCCAGGTCAGGCAAATTCATAAATCTATATTAAGTTTTCAATTAGGATATTAACAATTTTTTGCCCAAAGTCACATTCCAGTATGAGAGTGGAGTAAAAGAGTGCACTTATGGACAACGCCTGCTAACTGGCAGTGAAGCACTGTTTGTCTCTAAAAACTTTCTCCCCTATGAATGAGGACACCTATGACCAGCAGTGGGTTATTAATGGACTACTACTTACCTATATAGAAAAAACATCTAGGTTGTAGTATCTTAAATATTGGTCTCACAAACTAATTTATTTATAGATGGTCTTACAAAGTAAAAAAGAGGAAAACCTTATATCATAAGAATGAACCTAATATGCTGTAGTATATAAATTTACACATTTTGAAATTTCATAAACAAGCTTATAATAATATTTTCATACAAACATACATACATAGCATACAAACATACATACATACATACCACACCTCATTCCCATAAGGGTAGGCAGAGATAACATCCTTCCACTTGCCACAAGCCTTGCATATCTCCTCCACTTCTTTCATTCTCGTTACACCTTTCATACAAGTACATTGGCTTAGAGTACTCTTGACCTGGCCATTATTTAAAATGTCCTGGGTTTGGTCCAGGAATGTTCGCTTTGGTCTTCCCCTTCCAACTTTCGCATTCACTCTTGACTCATAAATCCTTTTTGTCAGTCTCCTTTCATTCATTATCTCTACATGCACGAACCATCTAAGCATACCTTTCTCAATTTTAGTCACTACATCTTCTTTCACACCACAACATTCTCTTATCACACTATTTCTTAATCTGTCACTCAGTTTTACTCCACTCACTGCTCTCATCTCTACCACATTTATTTTATTTTTGTGATTCTTCTGCCATACCCAACTTTTACTACCATACAGAAGTGTTGGCACCAACAGTCCAGCATGCACAGCCAGTCTGGCCCTTTGAGACACCTTTAAGATTTCAATATTTTCATAACATGGACAATAATGGCATTCACATGTATAAATAATATAAAAAAAGAATTGTAGTATTTTTCTAAAAGTATTACAGTTAGTTGGAAAACTTATTACAGCCTTTTTTATTGCTGATAGGTTAATAGGTTCTACTTTAATCACACCTCATAATTTTCTTGCCCTCTTCCCACTAGGTGGGGTTGGCACAGCATGATTCTTTTTACCACTTCACTCTATCCACTGTCATTTCTTCATTCACACCCCTCACACCCCTTCACACAGTTCATCCACACGTTTTGATCGCCCTCTCCCAGCCCTGCTGCTTACCATCATATTTAGGGCTCTCTAGCATACACGGCTATCCTCCCTTCTCATGACATGTCTTACACCTGATTGTAAGTTATGATGCAATCTAAGATGGAAGTGTGCAAAACTGGTAAGAGGTATTTTACTTCTTGTAGTTTCTACGCAACATACTGGAACACAAATCTCTTTGTTTGGCAGTATTGTTTTGCTGGTAGGGCCAAAGGCTCCCACCAGCCCAGAATCAGAAAAATTAGGGAATGAAATCTCCTAAATTTGCACTAGCGGGGATCGGACCTGGGGCCTCTGGTTGCAAAGCTAGTATTCATGGCACTGCACCAGCAAGGCCATCGAATATAAAAATCGAATATTAAAGCTTTTCTATGTAAGTTATTTTATATATACCATAGACAAGGCAATAATTTATAAACCACTAAAATAACACAATATTTTTTGAATTATCTAAGGAGTGTTTCAAATTCACATTTTGAAAGATTGGGTATTTGTTTAATAAAAGAATCACAATCTAATTGTGCTTAATTTTAGCGTTTCATAAAGTTATTAAAATTTAACATAAGACTTTCAGCTTTATACATTATTACAATAGCAAAAGCTTTCTAAGATTACTCTTTAATTATTAAATCAAAGGTTAATTAAAAGTGAGGCTTACAACTAGTGCATATATAAATCATTTAAAGTTAACATAAAACTTTCAGGTTGATATATTATTACAATAGCAAAAGCGTCTAAAGATCTTTTTTATCAAAGGTTAATTAGAAATGAGGTTAAGGAATTATTATTTTTTTATTACTCAGCAAGAATACTACAGCAAGTTAGTAATAGGCCATCAAACGGATATAAATGTGTTACCCTGAGTCGGAGCCGTTCATCTTGTATTCCTCAACGAGTTTACTTTAAATAAATTCAGATCTTCCTTCGAGATTGTGGAACAATCGTTCCGCCGTATGACAGGTGCAATATAACTTTGTACAAAACCAATGTTATTGAACGGTAATCACTTTGTAACACTTAAAACGACAATATAATAATATAAACAATAATTACGAAACTTCAGTTAGACTTATAAACATTTTATCTCGTCACAAACCATAGAAATGCAAGAGAAATCGCATGCCAGCTCTTATACAATAATATCATATTTCCACGTCAATACATAACGAAAATATTACATGCGATTGAATGGCGGAATTATTAATCTATCACTGTAATAAGAGTGTAATTGTTTTAACACAGATTTTACAAAATATTACGGCAGCCGCCAGCTGACATATCCTGCGTTGCAAGAAATCCAACATGGCCGCCGTGACATGACCGCAGTCGCTCACTCTCATTCACAGGTGACGTTTGAAATAGTCAAGATATATACTTATTATTTCAATAGTCAATCATTTATAAAAATTATATTGTTTCATTTATAATAAACGCATTTATAAAAAAAATATATAATTTTTTTGTAAACCGTTAATGTCTAATATTTTTTTGACATTGAAGTCTTGATAAAATAGGTAGATAGTAGGTAGACTTCGCAACGAATACGTGGATTAAAACCTCTTTTACGATTCTTACATATTATTAATAAAGAGTTCCTATTGAATATTTATTGAAGAAACGTTTGGTAATTAATAATAATTTGTTCACGATAGGTAGTCACCTAACTCAATTTGTTTACGTCAAAATCGTTGTTTCTTGATTAAGGAGTAAAAAGTTCTTTCACCTACCTTCTGTTTTGCTCTGGAGGTAGAACACTCCAGTCCACTTCGTACATGGGATACGCCATAGCCGCGGGTAAAATGATGACAAACAAAACAAACACTAGAACATTTCACAAGTATGTCACGATAGTTTACGACGGTGCGAACTGGTGTTATCAGTGATGTTTTATCAGGTGCAGGTGCTCCTCAAATATCCAGTAATTGCGTATCTCTTATCAAAAGGTGTTTATCACTAAAAAAGGACAGCAATACAGACGCAGTTCGTATAATGTTTTATTTTCAAATGTCAATAGTATGTACAAAACAATGGGACGAGTCACAACATTATCTTAATAGGAAAGCTAATTAATATTCATCGTATCGGTACTGCGCCGGTGTTATAAATGTCGCAATCCGTTTTAAATATTGTCGTCGTGGTTCCGCGGCGGTCGGTCCGCGATGTTTCGCTTGATGCAGTCCACGAGCCAGCGGATGCCTTCGTCGACGCCATCGCTGGAAATAACGCGCCAAAATGTAGTCTCGTTCAAATTAAATTAATGACCGATACTAAAGAGCGTTCGATCTCATTCAAATTTTACAACATTTAAGGCCAGTTGTACACTGTTATACGTCACACATTTGCATAAATTATCCACACTGTTACATAACCATAGATACGGAACTAATTTAGAAGATTCTTTTAAAAATCATTATTATTATTTAGGACAAAATATAAGTTACAGTTAGACTTTTTGCTCTGCCTTTGGGTAAATATACAGCAAAATTTGTAATATAGTAGGTGCTCCTATGTAGTTCCGGACACCGTGGGAATATGAGAAACCAGTTCTAATAATATACGAGGTGTTAGGAAACCGCTCCCGAAAACGAAGTACAGTCGTTAAAAATCATGTTGGTACAGATAAAATCTAAATGAACGATAGTTTCATAAAAAATACATTACTTTACTAAACACAATCAGCTGACGCTCAGGTCAAGGACCGCACGTGTATAAAGCTTTTATTTAGTCGTAAGACGGAGCGTAAATAATGGTAATAATATGATATATCAAGTTGATTGATACATCAAAGTTGTCCTTAGTAACGACGTTTGTCTTCGTTTTCGGGAACGGTTTCCTAACACCTTGTACATATAATAAAGCTCTGTCCAGACAGTGAGTGATCTGTTGCCACTTATAATACTTAGCAAGTTTTTTTTTTAGAAACTTAAACGTGAAGAGTTACGAATTTTTAGAAGAGACGAATAAATAATATATTTACCCGGTCAAAGCTGAAGTAGCCATCAACATAATATCCCTAGCACCGATTAAGTGCGCGTTTTGATTGAATATGGGTTTAACGGTATGCACTCCCATACAATCCGGAATGTCTTGCTTGTTTGCTAGCACCAATAGGGGAACGCCCGATAAATGCTCGGACGCTATCATCCGATCTAGAATAAAGAAAACATCATTTAATCCTGATTTTTTGACAGTTTAATAGTCGATTATGATATAATTTGATGGTTCGTGATTTTTCCTTCCTCGTTTCAATTACCTGATCCATACATCGATCATTTTGATAAACTTTAAGGATATGGTAATGGTATCAACAGTGGATGGGCAACTTACACGCGCCTGAGACATGATACCTTTTTAGCGCCCCATACGCCCATGTTATATATAAAACATACTCACGAATTATAATAAATAACATAGGCTTAAGCTAAGCTTGGAATTTGAGACAAAAAAGAATGTAGTTTTGTTGACCATTTAGAGTCCCTTTGTGAGTAACACTCGGGGAATTATGACCTCCCCCTCCACTGGGTACCAAAACTTGCTACGGTAGGGGAGGTTCAGAGTTGGTATCCCGACAAGCAATATTTAGGAAATTGTATATATAGAAAGATGTATTGGCTACTTTGAAGGCATTCAGTACTGACAGTACTCAATAAGGTACTCCTATAAAAAACTGTCCTAATACCAGTTTGGACATATGGTATTCCCCTTTGGGGATGTACCAAGCCTAACAATCTGAATGAAATACAAATCACCAAAGAGTTCGCCATCACGTGAATCCCGAAGCTGCTACACTACTGGATATCACACGGAGAAAGAGAAGACTTAAAAGAGCAAAACCCTTTTAGTTTTTTTTATTGCTGACAGTTTGGCGCTGGGCTGTGATCTCATCTGATGGTAAGCGATGATACAGTCTAATCTGGAAGGGCGCTAATCTGGTAAGAGGCGATATACCCCTTATGGTTTCTACACAGCATCGTACCCGAACACAAATCTCTTTGTTTGGTGACACGTCTTTGCTGGTAAGTTGGTAACTAGCCACGGCTGAAGCCTCCCACCAGTCCAGACTCAGACAAATTAGAAAATACAATTTCCTTAATTCATCTTACCGAGGATCGAACCTGCAACCTCCGCTAACAAAGCGAATACTCGAACCACTGCGCCAGCGAGGCCGTGAGGGTAGTGTGGTGTTTTTAATCAAAAACTCAAGAACAGTGTGACTCAATAGACATTATAGTAAACTAAGCATAGTCGATGAACTCTAGACTTGACAATGCAAGTAAATATACGTAGATTAGGTCAAAGTATTATTACTTATGAGTCTATAAAGCTAGACTGTAATCTCATATTATAAAGCAACCAAAGTATGGTTATAATACACATATAAAAAAATCAATAAAGACGAGCAACAACATCATGCAATAACTGCGAGTATTAACTAACTACCTATTTAGTGTTTTAACATTTTAACTCGTGTATCAATTCACCGTCAGGTGTCATCTAAATAATAAAAAAATATATTTAAAAGTGTGATCTATACTCAAAAGTGATTTTTATTAAAATATATTCATACGATTTTTTCGTCCTTCTGCACTAGCCTTTATTTTGCATTCGCATAGCATAATAGAGGTCAGTGTGTTCGTCTACGTTAGTAGGTCAGTGAGGTCTAGTTTTTATAAACATTTGCGAAAATTACGCAATATTTTTATAGTATCCCGTTTATTTAATAGAAGTTTACACTTTAATGTGGTCGTCATTTACCATCAAGTAAGATTACAGTCAAACGTTATACGCAATAAAAAAAATTGTATAATAACTGTTTAATCTCCAACTAAATAAAAGAATATCGAACCTAACCTAACCTACGCCTATGAAACCAGGTATTTGCCAATGAAAATCTCGTCAAACTCGAGAGCAGAAGTTACAGAGATTTAGTAAAAAGCATTTAGTTTGAAAATACAAACCGAAACTCCAATTTTATTCATTTGTATAGATAATAGTGTCACCAAACAAGTCTTTCCGCATTACTTCAATTAGAAACGTAACCGGTATTTTAACAAATCCATTAAAAAAGCCATTTAGCAATGTATTAACAACTTTTTTGAATTAATTTCGTAATTGAATCTTGGAATAATTATTTTTCGTGTTATGTGGCATTGCGACACATGCCTGGCTTTAAAAGTGAATAAATGAATACAAAATATAGCACAAGTTCTCTGGCGTATGGTTATGAGTACTAGTTTCGCTAGATTCGTTTGTAGGTTCTATATAAAAAAGTAAATAAAATATAACCTATAAATTTTTACAGTTATGAAAATTAAGAGGAAGCCCTAAATCCTTAGATTTATTTACTATTTTTATGTTTATTAAATTTAATTTTTATTGTAATTCTAATTTATTATTATTATTAATTTTAATTTCAGTTTTGTTTTATCTGTGTTTGTTTTGTTGTTTGTGTTGCACTGTATTTACTTGTAAATTTAAGTATACAGTAATAAGTGTAAACTGGGACCAGGACCTTTTGCATAAAGATATAGAATAAAGTAAAAAAATATCTGGTAGGACAAATTTAGGGGTATTGTATTATCTATTTTGTCCAGTTCCCACTCTTACAACAAAGATGTACCGACAAACAACAAAGTTGCCTTCAGATGTATATATAAATGTATTAGAAGGAAAACTACTTCAAACTGGGTTAGTGCCACGTCTTCGACTGTATCATCACTTTCCATTAGATGAAATCATAATAAAATGTTACTAATTACAAAAAAGTTAGCATCAAGAATATTAACAAATGACATAATACAATGTTTTCACATTGCACATTAAATCAGAACAATTTAACAAAAGTTTAATTTATAAAACATGGAAAACAACAGTAGAGCATTAAGAAAGTAAATAACTCTTAATTTTTTTATCTATTTATACCTTTCTAGTTTAAGAAAAGTCATTTCAGCAATAGAAAATAATTAGGAAAATATTACAACAAAAATATCATATTATTGTAATCACCCGCCAATAGCATGTTGGGTACAAATTTCCTGACTGTTTTTTTTTTTATTTTATTGTAATCAACAGCTACTAATAAAAATATACCTACAGTTAGAGATATTATACAAAATTAGGCCACTTCAGATTGCACATAGATAATAATAAAAAGAAGAATAAGAAGAAAAGTTGACAATATGACATGAAGATAATAAAAAATTAATAATATGTAATTATATAATATGAAATTAAAAATAAAGATAAATAGAAAGATAAGAAAGAGGGTTTGATGATGCTACATCCTTGCTGGTAGATGAACATTACTATAAATTTTGTCTGAGACTGGACTTGTGGGAGGCTTCGGTCATGCCCAGTTACCACCTCACCAGCAAAGATATTTGTGTTCCGGTATGATGCTGTGTAGAAACCATAACTTGTGAATTGCACCTTACCAGATTAGTGCGCTACCATTTTAGACTATCATCAATCACCATCAAGTGTGATCACAACCAACCACTAACCTGTCAGCAATAAAAAATAAGTTATACAAATTAATTCATATAATGATTTAAATAACGACAACTGTATGTAGATGTATGAGAAATTTTGAAGAAGCAGAAGGCCAGCCGGCATCAGCAATATATCTTCACGTCATGACATTGAAAAAATCCAATAAAATAAGTCAAGTGGTGTTCATACACAAACACATAAAAATCATATATATAATTTTCTCTCTTTCTATACATACCAAAAGTTTCCTTAGACTCTGAAACTCTGTCTCTGTCTGATGAATCTACAATATAGATAACAGCGTGACACTCAGCATAGTACTGCAATAAAACATTCACGAGATAACACACTGACAGAAGTTATAACATACATTGTAGCTGACAAAAGAGATATATTTGTACATCTAGATTAGTTTGTATACAAGTATTTAATACCTTTATGTGTACAATATAAATGAGTTTTTTTTATTGTTGCATGTAGGTTACAGTAAAATCCTTGCAGCATCACGGATCTTGTTGTCATCTCGAATGATGGATATCCACTACTGGACAAAGGTCTCTCCTAATGAGTCATTGATCTCATCTCAGTAGTAAAGTTAAATAATAATAAAACGCTTATATTTAAATTTGCCATTTGTAATCAAGTGTTACTGGAACTTAGTTGCTCAACTGATATCTCAAAATACAAAACTTTATTTAATTTACTACTAAAATATTATGTGCTTAATTAAAAATAAACTATTTCAACTTCTAATAATTAGTTTAAAATACTCATAATATTATTGTTTAACAAGTTGATTCATTGTATTATATAAAAATAAAGAATAACTAAATGATTGCAAAAAAGATTAGAGCAAGAATATTTCGGAAGATGAAAAAAAGTATACTGTCCAGGCATATTTGATAACCAAGCTTGTGATAACTCTATAGAATTAAGGAGAATTAATTGTAATAAGTAAAGAGATATTGGAAAATATATAGTAAAATGCTGAGGCTGAGTTATATTGGTGTGGCTGTCCTACCATATACATATTTAACCACATTTCTTAATCCTTAACCTATTCTACTGTTTTAGTATACATAAAATAGAATTCATAATTCCTAAATGCTCTCTATATAGATACATACTTTGTCCCAAAGTGATTGCAATTCCTGTTGTCCGCCAAGGTCCCAAAAATTGAGTCTAACTCCATCTACATCAATTTTACCTATATTTAATCCTACAGTTGTTGTTATTCTATTGGGGTTCATCGCTTTATACTTTTTGGTATATTTTGTTTTAGTAGCTTCCAAATATGTCTACAACAAATGAAACAATACATACTGCAAATATTTATATTATAAGACGAGAAAAGTAAATTACGGATGCTAAGGAAATTTATGTATATTACTTTAATAAAAAAGTAATATTTAAATAATCTTTTGGAATAAAATTTTTATTAAAACATTTACAAACAAATTAGTTTGATATTAAAGGCTACTTTGTATTAATAGCTATTTCCTCATGTTTACATCAATTTTTATAAAATAAATGTGATGAATAATTATTGAAATAAAATTCTGCTATCTAATAGCAAATTCTTGTAAAAAAATAGTGCATTCTGTGGTCTCATGCATCAGGTAATTGGCAGCTACAAAATAATATGTTTATATACCGTTTTCCCCGCATTGTCAAGTCCCAATATCAACACGAAATATTCATCTTTTTGAATAACATATTTATAAAAGCCGTGAAGTAGTGTATACATCTTCAAACATTTTAAATTTTGGTGGGTTGAGATATGTACAAAATAATACAAAATACTAAAGTGTCAACAAATAGATTAATGGAAACGAAACACGTTGAAACTAAACAAAAAAATGACGTAAACTTGGATGTGGACTATAGACTATAAATGACGTTGACATTTCTCTGCGATGAACGATGTCAGAGCCATAGACCACATTTTTTTTTTAATCAATGGGAAGTCAAAAATTTTAACCATAGAGCTTTTTATAGACTACAAACCATAGATATATTTGAAGCACAGTTTCTATATTTATATTTTATAAAATTATACATAGTACTGGTAACAAATCACATCCAAGCATGGTACCTGTATCTCGATTATCATAAACACTGAAACATTTTTATTTTCTTTAGAAATAAAAATTTTTCAGTTTTTATTATTGTAAAAATAAACTGGATTGGTTTCCTTGACAGCTGACTCGACTGTAGACAAATTCACGTAGGGATCAAAAGTAATAATGCCAAAATACCACTTCGTGATCTCACCTGATGCCTGATACCTGATATCCCCTATAGTGGACTTTATCTTAACTCGCGACAGACCTTGAACTAACTAATTAAATTATAAGTTTGCAAAAAATAAAGAAAATATTTTTTTATTTCAAATAGGTAGTTTTAGTTATTTTATATTTATAGATTAATTATAATACTGAAAGGTATATCTATAGACTGAATGGAAGTAATACTTATGATATTAAAATAAATTCTCCTTGGATTTTACAACAGGAAAATATAAAAGGTAAGTTTGTAAAATGACATTTGGATTTTAAAGAAATTATTACAACAATAAGACGATATTTATTGTTTTAACGAGTATAAAAATGCCACCAAAGGATTCCAAGAAGGGTCAAAAAACTCCCCTAACAGAAAAATCAAGTGTTTATGGCGAATTTGAAGATATAATAACTCCACGTTCTGTGAGTTTATCTTTGATTTTAGAGGGCGATGGCTTAGGCCCTGGAGATTGGAGCTTTTTGACCATATTTAATGGTCAAGTATTAATTGAAACTAAATGGCAAAATAAACTCGCACTTCAATGTGATAATTTGCCACTGGATTTAAAACTGCCATTTTATCAAAGTTTGGTTGCTGATCAACCCTTATTTTTCCTAATACGTCTAGCTGGTGGTAAAGGAGCTAAAGATCCAGATCCCTTGCTGAATTCTGATAATCGCGGTGGGGCAACCGTAGACTTATTTCCGTTTGTTTTGGGCGAAGAGGAGATTACAGCAAAGGTCCATATCATAAATATAATTAGTGGTTTAATCACAGGTTGCAGGGTAAAAGTATCAGCAAAGTCTAAAAGGCAATCAGAAATTGATAAAATTCCTTTAATGCTGACTATGCTGTCTGGTCATTGTTTTCCATTGGCTAGAGAAGGAACAGTTTATTTAAGTGCAATAGGTTTGAATGATGTACACGAACCACAAGCGGTAAATTTTCGCATGTCTCTAAGTACATCAAACGCACAAAAAATCGTATGGGCATCTACAAGTAATGGCGGCTTTGCTGCTAATACAGCCTTTAATGTCCCAAACGACGATAAGTTTGTACCAGAAGACGTAGTACAAAGGGAAACAAGCTCTTGTACTTTTATTTATTGGAATTCAATGACCCGTGTTCTAGTTGACCCGCAAAAATTGAAGCAAAGACTCACATCACCATTTTTGATTGAAATAGCAGGCGTACCGAAAGTTGGAAAAATTGATGTAAGGGGACGTTATATGGCATTGATTGACGCAGGCGTACTGTTACAACCTGCACAATTTGGTGTAACGGTATGCGCGAAACTTCTTTATTACAACGAGTTTGATTTACCAGAAGGAACCGGCGCACTATTAGAACTACCTCCTACAAGTGCTAAAATTAGTGCCCGAGATACAGATCTAGTTACAGATGAATATGGACATTCTGCATATGTCGTAATGAGATTTGATTTGTTCGACCCCTTAACTGCGAAAGCAAAAATAGCAGCTCTATATGAACTATTAGGTTTTCCTCCTCCAGAAAATTCTGCCATTCCCGTTAATGAGTTATATGTCGAAGTCGTGCCTGACGATACACCGATTGATGTACGACGCATAAGAAAAGAGGCTGGAGCTTTATCAGTACATAAAGAACTCAATAGTTTAGCATGTAGGGGTAAAGTTCAAATGAATCAAAGTATTAAGCGTACAGCTGCCAATCGTCTGTTGTCAAGAATGCGGTCGCTCGTAAAACAATTTCCACCAAGTGAATGTTCATTTCTTGAATGGCAAGATGTTGTTACAGCTCAACATGCAGCGAGTCGGCGTGCCGTAACATCTTCGTTTGCACCACAACCACCACCGCCACGTTGTTCATCACGTATAGCAGCTGCTCGGAGTCGCTTAGTAGAAGATACAAGGATAGCACAAGAGCACATTAAAAATAATTTACACGCTGCACCGCGTCATCCGCGATTTTTACTGTCGAAAGTACTTCGTTGTTTAGAAGATAAGGAGGAGACCGACGCCCGAAACTACCTCCTTAACGCTCTTAGCGCTCAAACAAAAAATAGATATTTATTATGGACTTTCGGAGGGACTGAGTTTGATAAAGTAGACAATTATGAAACTGCTGCAGCGGCTTTCCGTATTGCTGTTAAAGGTGACATTTCAGATGGTACAACTATAGCCATCGGTTGGGCGGCACTACACGCTTTACACCACCACAATCACAATGCTTACGCGGCTTTTGTAGCTGCTAGAAAAATGCGGAAGGCATATGAGCTACCCAGAGAGTGGAGAAAGTTTCTTCAAAGATGGACAGACACGAGCGGTGAAGAGGAAACTTTTTGGATACCTGCCATTGTAGATTTCAAAAACCCTATCTTGGTCGCTGCAGCATTTTTTCTTTGCTTGAGATGTTTCAAATTTAGTGAAAGACTTCTTCAGTGCGTTGAAAATGGGTGCCTAACTCGAGGATCGCGATTCGCTTTAAAAAATAAATCCAAAGTTGATATTTTTTATATCAGAGCCGCTTCGCTTATATTACAAAAACAGTTAGACAAGGCTTTGGCGCTTACAGAGCAGGGTATAAAGAAACATGGCCCATCTGCTATGATGTCTCAAATGCGTGCAAATTGTTTGACTTGTCTGCGTGGATGGGATGGAGACTGTGAAAATGCGCTCTTGGAGACTGATCGTGCAGGAGCAGAGCCTTGTTCGGCGTTACTTTTACGAGGTGCTATAGGTGTACTTAAAAGCGATCCAATGGTGGCTCTACAACGCGCTGCTCGTGCTCATAAAGTCGCACCGTCGGCACACTCAGCCTTGGTTATAAGTCGAGTTTACGCTAAAATGGCAGAAGAAAAATTATCAGAACGTTGGGCCGCTGCTGCTGTAAAAACTGAACCACTGTTAGCCGATGGTTGGGCTTTTTTGGCTATATTGGCCATGTTCGACCGCAACATTGACAAAGCGAGGACAATGATCCGCAGTGCTAAACAAGCCGGGCCAATTAGTCCTGATATTGAGGAAGAGCTACGAAAAATAATGAAAATTATTCCAATTGAGACAATGCCGGGTTCCTTAGTGAAAGATTTATGTCTGTGCGAATATTATTAAGGTTACATTATCACTGTTATATAATCTAGGTATAGCTTATTGTATAAAATTTGCTTAGCATCCTAAAATGAAAATAAAGGGTCTTGAATAATAACGCAATGTTTCTATTATATAGGTACAAAGTTAAAGAAACTGCGGAGAAGTTGGAATGTTAATTGGTTAAACGTCTTTGATTACCGGATCAGCTAATTGCATGATTGATCCAACTACTGTTTTCTGTTATTTAACACTTTCCTGTACAAAATACCGATTCCTAAAGATCGTTTTACTCCATTTAAATCATATATGAAAGTAGTACAATGGGATCAAGTTATTTATTGTTTAATATGTAACATAATGTTTGATTTATTTTATTTGTGCTTTTAAGGAATTAGTGCAGAATATTATTTGTCTTGTTACTTTCTAATGGATGCTGGGTTTGGAAAGATGTAAATAAGACTGTATTATCTCAGGAAATAAAGCCCACGGACGAGCGTAAACAAAAATAGAAGTGTCATTAGCTATTAATATATCTTCGGGCCAGTCTGAAAGTAGCTGCTGTCGTATGAAAACTAGGTTGCGTTACGCCATGCATAGTATACGGAACATAGGCATATCTACACGATAAACTGATAAGGCACTTGCATATATCGAATCTGATAACTGACACACTCATTTTCTCAGAACAACTGGCCTATTTGCACCTTTTTTTTATAAAAATGGCAAAGATAATTAGACTGTAAATGTAGTTAATTCTGTACGTCGATAAGTCGTTGCAGCGCCAGTCGCGAGTTACGTGAAGCGACATACACACAGTCCCTCAGGTGGAACGGTCGCTTTGTTTTGGATTACGAGCGAGATCTCTGACATGTGAACACGAAACAATGGCTATTTCATCCAATTGCTGGAAATATCTTGTGCTGACCTTCAATATTTTGTTCGCAGTGAGTATTTCATTTAATAATTGAACGTCCGGCTTTTTGTGATTCCCGTTACGCTGATTCAGCGTCTTTGTTGTCATAACAACTTGTCGTGTAACTTCAATTTACCATAAATATTTATTCATATTTCAAGAAACTTTCAAATTTTATATATTTATGAAAGTAAAACTGCATTATTATTTATTTGTTTTTAAATGTTTACGCTGCTAAATAAAATAGATAGTTTTCCTTGATGTTTTCCCTTAAATAACGGCGCTGGTATATCTGTTAGAAAGCTATTTAGATTGTAAACTAAATTGAACTTTAACGCCTTACACTAAAGTGCATTGTTAAATAACAGTAAATATATGTCACTGTTATAAAATATTAGTTATTGGTGTTACGGTTTAAATGTCTATGTTATTTGAAAATATACCTTAAATCAAATGGGGTAAGGTTTGATTTGGTATGCAATAAAATATGTAACAGACTTTTAAATAATCACTGCTAGTAATAAGCCTCCTTACTCAGAAAATAAGGTTTTGGATTTCAGAGAAATTACCCACCACGTCAATTTACAAACAGTTCTTTAAAAATTTAGCTTTGCCACCGTTAGTTATCGTAATAGAAAGTTTTCTAACCCATTTACAATAGTTAACAATTATTTTCCTGTCTCTCCCAACAGATGTCAGCTGTAGTTCTCTTCGGTGCGAGTGGTTACCTTTTATACAGGCTATTTATTTATCGTCACTTCATAGGAGTGAGTGTGGAATACCCGGCGATGCTTCTACTGATGATGGCGGTGATAACGTGTTGTATCGCCTGGATTGGGTGGAGGACTGCTAAATCAATGCATCAAATACATGTTATAATGGTAGGCTTCAATAATATACTTACAGATATTACGATTTTCAAGGGTAGGTTATTTTATTAAACTTTTTTGCTGGGAAACGATACCTTAGCAAAAGAACCTTAAAAATCGTCATATTTTATGGTTTGGCTAGTTTTTTTTACGCCATTGCAGCAAAAAAGACTAACCTAACCTTAATATTGAAATTTTTTAAGGTTAGATTAGATTATTTTCCACTATTTTTTTTAAAGGATTAGTTTTTTTTGCTGCGTTTCCCCACGGCGAAAATACTAAAATAAAACTAACCTTTGTTTTTCCTGAAAAACGCCAGCGCAGCAAAACAAAAACTATATCTAAATATAAAATTGTCATTTAAGGTTAAGTTAGGTTAGTTTTTTTTTTATAATTACAGAAATAATTTGAAGAAAAGCTAACTGTAATGTCCATTTGTTTCGGGTATAGAGTTGTTAATGTTCCGGTAATTCAATTAATTATATGTCAAATATTGTTACTCATATCGTTTTACCACCCCATTTTGGAGTCTATCCCCCCCCCCCCCCCAGCGCCGAAGCTGCGATTGGGTAGGGATAGGGGACTAATCATAGACTAACTACAAAGTTCACAGATACATAACACTAACCTACTTAATCCTAAAAGATGACAATTTTAAAGGTTCAGCTAGTTTTTGTTTTGTTGCGGGGGCGTTTTACAGCGACAAAAAAAACAAAGGTTAGTTTTTTTCGTTGGGAAATACAGCAAAAAATAAACTAACATAACCTTAAAAATCGTCGAGTCTGTTGCCTCGGTGACGTAATACCATTTTTTTTTTAATTTAAGAGGAAGAACTACGTTTAAATTGTAGAGAAGAGGTTTTATTTAAAATTTATAAACGCGTCATCGAAGTTTATTTACATTAACATTTATTTATTCAGTATTTACATAAGGTTAATTATTCTAATTGTTTTGTACACGAACGGATTTAAATGATAATTTCCGTGTTTTGTCTATGTTGAATTGGTTTTTTTGAGACGTTATAATTCCGTCGTTTGGTGACGAATCTACGGATAATCTAACAACAAACTCAATTGTTACTTTTTATAAAGTAACTGTTATAAATAATGGGATGAAATTAAATAGAATACATATGCACAGATTGGTAAACGATTAGCAAACCTTTTCAAACTACTCTATGGAATTAGTGTATTTTACTGTTCTTTACGATATAAATGAATATTATTACGAGGATATAAAACAGAGCTTTGTTATTCATGATCCTTTAGAGAAAACAAAACAAAATCGTTCCATACATTTAGGAATTCAATGACACACACACACTTAAGGAATTAACTTTTTAAGATAATTTGTGTTTTAATAATTTCCAGACAGGACTCCTGGTGATATTGATAGTGGCTATAGAATTCTCATGTTTCGTGTGGGCCATGGTGGTGTGGGACAACGTAGAGGTGGACATCAAAACAACCATGACCTCGTACTTTCTAATGAGCAAGGAAAACCAGGAGACCAATTCAGACACAGTCAGATGGGATCGATTACATGTAAAGGTAAAAATAACATTTCTATCATTAATAATTACGTTTAAATTAGTCATCCCCGTCAACCAACAGGCCTCCTCACTGATAATTGTTTTAGAGGGGTTTTAGAGCATGGACCAACCACGCTGATTCATTGCAGTACAAACAGTACACACATACCCAAGAACTAGTTACAGATTACGCGGTTTCTCGCAGTCTTCTCTCTTGTTTTCTTTTACCGAACAGCATTGATGAATTGGACAGAGTGTAAATTCTTTTTATAAAGATAAACTGAGTGATGCCTGCCCAAAATTTGAACCCGCTATGATTTCACCAGCTATCCACTATCACTGTTGTCTCTACAATACGCTCTTAGTTAAATTTAAACCTCGGAGACAAGAATCTATTATGGGGAGTGTTCCGAGGAACTATTCAAGTTAGTGCCGCCGTCACAATTCTACTACCGACCATCTCGTCAATCCCACACACTCTGGATAAATGACACTCATCAGCGACTCGGTTTGGTCTATCTTTTTTCTGCGCATCTGCAAAATGTGGTACCATCTTCCAGCAACGGTTTTCCCCCAAGACTTCCACATGCAATTATTTAAGAGGCTATAAAACTCCATTTGCAATCAGGTGACCTGACAGCTCGTTTATCTGTCTTAATTATTAATAAAAAGGCCATTTGCACAGATATTAACGTATTACCAAACACACTCGGTGCTCGAGACAGCTTCATTTGTTGTCCGATTTACAGGAGTAGCACATCTCCAACTACTCCATTTTAAGTAAATACTAAGCAGAAACTCCTACATCAATTTTGAATAGTCCTAACTCGGGACTTAACCTCATAACCTTCGCACAAGTTGTTAAATCTAAGGAACTGTGTGTGAGCCCCTTCGACAGCCCACACTCGCGATGCCGATTCAGGATCAATGAAAAATGCCACCAAACTCTTCACCCAACGCCCCTCCGTTTACTTGTCACGAGACGAGGATATAACGAATGCGATCGAACTGTTGTTCAGCAGGAACGTTTACGTTTTTTTTTTTCGAACTGCCGAATTGGCTCTCTTATTTGTCGTGTTTACGACTGACACCCGGATACTATTGTGACAAGCAAACGACTCTAGTTGACTCTTTATTCGTAAAATATGACTTCTTATGATTGGAGTTCTATTATTCGCCAATCACAGGGTTTACATTAAGTGCACAAACAACTTTATTCCGAGAAAAACAATACAAACAAATATATATATACTACAGTCGACAATAACATTTCTTATACGAAAATATAATATCTTCTATACGAAAGGGAAAGGACGTGAACACTGGGGTTAATATGTAATTTTGATTTTACAGTTCGAGTGCTGTGGAGTGAGCGGTCCTAGTGACTACAGCTCCGTGGGTCGTGTGCCCTTCTCATGCTGCGGCCAAGGTCCCTTGGACTCCATACAGAAGCCATATACGTCGGACTGCACAGCCCTTTACCAGAGAGGATGTGGGAACCTTCTCCACGATTACGCCAGAGAGCAGCTTTTGTTAGTAGCTATGGTTGCACTAACGGCGTCCATTTTACAGGTTAGTGTTGATTTTTCTATTTGTAGCTTAAAAATATTGCATGCTAATTCAAACCAGCTGTAGTCAATTACTTTATTGACGCTTTGACCTTTGGAATAAGAGTGCGAAGAAAGACGTCTTGCAATACCCATTGAAACCCAGTAGATCCCTAAATGAAACACAAAAGGGTCACTTGTGGCAAGCCTGACACTAGGCTTATAGGGCAGTCCGTAATTGGGTTATTACATACATACATAGCATCACGCCTCATTCCCATAGGGGTAGGCAGAGACAACGTCCTTCCACTTGCCACGATCTTTGCATATCTCCTTCGCTTCTTTCATTCTCTTTAAACCTTTCATACAAGTTCGTCGGTTTAGAGTACTCTTGACCTGGCCCTTGTTTAAAATGTCCTGGATTTGGTCCAGGAACGTTCGCCTTGGTCTCCCCCTTCCAACTTTCGCATTCACTCTTGACTCATAAATCGTTTTTGTAAGTCTCCTGCATGCACTGCCAATCTGGCCCTTTGAGATCAATTTTGGGTTACTACGTCTAGCGAAATACCGTGTCCTAACAAAAATCAGTTTTTTTGTAGAAATAGAAATATTAATTTGCTTCCCCGGCGGAAATAAACTGGCGGTTCATGGAAGCAAAAGATTATCATACCTCTTCTAGAGATAACGGGGACTCTCGATTATGTTTTTCCTCTTCTCCTCTCAAGAGTATTATTAGAGAGGGGATTGTGTCGAAGAATTTGTTAATCTATATAGATGACATGGTTCTTCTACAGATCTTGATAATTTTAATTTCATTTTTCATCCAGTTAGGAGCCCACCAATACTACGTCTATCACAGCATCACAAAACCCAACCTCCATTATTCTTCCAACTATGTGCAATCTTCGTTGTCACTTCAACATAGAAATTCAAGCGAGATCGATCTCGTTGGATTGGATGGGTGGGGTTATTTCTAATCTGCGTGTAATTCTTGATTTAAGAATGTGGGAATCTCGTTAGACCATCACTAAAATCCAATGGAAACCGTTTGATCCGTTAGCTAGATATAAGCTTTAGCCCATTCAACTTTTAACTTTATCAGTTCATGTTGATCATTTCATACATAACAACAAGGCTATCCACCAACCAACGAGTACTTCACTATTTGGGTTATATCGCCCGAAAACAGCCAGATAACCTGGATAAACTGGTTATGGTAGGAAGGGTTGAAGGAGAAAGACCAAGGGATCACCTACCCTTTGGTCAGACTAAATTAAGAATATAACGAGAAACAGCCCTAAAAGATGCCGAGGATAGAGAAGGATGGAAGCAGTCAGTCCATGTAGCCACTTAGACATATCAGAGTGGAAATGAAGATGATTTCCCTACTATCTGGCAAAGCCCTAATGTAGCGAGCACAATGCGAAGCAGTCAGTGACTGATGACCTGGTCATTAGTATTTCATAAATCTGGCTTTCAAAATACTACAACAATTTTATAAGGAACAATTTATATACTAAATATAAAAAACGTAATAATTTTATTAGAACTGAGTCGATAATGATGGCGTCATCTGACATAATTAGAACCCTTGGGACGTGGGGTGACGCAATTGATATCACTCGACACGATAAATATGTATTAGGAATATGGTGATATAATAATATATTATCTATAGCTCAGTATTTACTTCTACTTAGCAATTTTTTGACTGTGATCTCCGCTTCCTACCAGTTCAGATTCAGAAAAAAATGGGCAACGCAGTATCCTAAAGTTGTTCTCCTGGGACTCAGCCATTAGAAAACTATTACTTATATGTAGGAACTATGTAGGATAATATTGTTTTCTACTTCTGTACATATGCGATATAAGTTTAAGGAGACACCCTTGGAGTGGCATTAACAGTGAGGCTGTTTTAAAGGCTCATCCTCGAATAAATAAATGGCGAGGCTGTTTAATAAGCCGCCCCCCTCCCGATTACGCTGTAAAAGTCAGTAGGACTAACAGCTAAGGACACTCCGCACAGAAAAAACAACATCTTAGATTGTAAACAGTTTCCTGGTGGACCTTTAATGTACAAATTTTTCTATCCTGGAATCTTTCTGCGAAATTTAGACTTTATTATTAACGCCATTAATGACGTTATCCATCGTGATACCAGGACGCTCACCGTGGAGGTGTTCGTCCGCTAGCGTTGCGAGGAGTATGTTCCACCTGGCGGATAATTTTCCGCACATACATCTCCACGGCATTGCCAGCCAGTACCAAAGAACAGCAAGCACTGGGCGTCCTCCGCCTCGTGAGCTCCTGCCGTCACCACCATCAGCCGTAGGTAGGCAGTAACACCCGGAACATAGCCCCCTCGGAATTGACCAGGATGGACCCGCTGGCGTCGCCGGCGGGATCCAGCCCGTATGAAATACGGGAAAAAAAGAGAACCGGGCATTTACTGAATGCCGGAGAAAAGTTGCCCGGGCAGGGAGGCCCGTACCCCGCAGAATGCTGAGATGAACCCCACGACAGCGTCTACTAAATACCGCGTGACATTAACTCTTAACAAGCGAGATTATTACCCCGAATGAAAAGTATCCTGTATGTTAATCCAGGTTATAAACCAACTGTAAACAACATTTAATCAAACTTTGGTAATTTTTGTAATATTAGGGCGGCCTTCTTTTGCAAGGCTATCGTCCTGCCACAGGATGCACTAGAGAGGCAGAGGAAATTATGACGGACGCTACTCCCTTTCGCCTGAGGAGGGGCAGCGGTAACACGCTTAATTTTACTCACCTGCTCCGTCCAAATTGATCCCATAAGGTGGAATAATCAGAAGGCACCAGAACTGATTGCGTCAGTGGTCGACTGGTTCCCACCTGGGTTTTAGTGGGTATCCTAGTACACCTAGCAAGACCCACACTTGTTGATGAAGGTTTACACTTCATCTGGCGAAGAACCAGACTTGCAATATAAGTGTGTTATAGCAAGTTTATATTGCAGCCTTTCGTTGAGTGAATGAGGGAACCTATAGAACAATAAGGAATGGAAAAAATTTATCCCTTAGATTGTCCGGCTGCGTTTTATTGGCCCCCGCAACTTGCCCGCGCTTTTCAATGGAAATAACCGTCGCCTGCCCCGCCACGAATGCGCTAAAGTGGCTCTTGAGATTTAAATGTTCATGATAGACTACCAACTATTATAATTTTTATGTTGGCTAATAATTAAACTATACAATGTTATCATTTGTTTATTAAATTAAGACTGGTTTTAGTGTCAAATTACGCTAAACTTTGAGGTAGTAAAAAAGTCCGTCTTGTATTTACAGGCTCATATCTTAAAAATTAAAACGTGTCTCAAGGGTTTTCATTGTTATTCTTATCACTTATGTAATCAAAAACACAAATAATCAGTAATAAACACTTACAGTTTATAAAATACCACAAAAAATCTTCGCATCGTTAGTAACAGCCACTTTGTAACAGATTTATTTTTGTTTTTCCTATTGTCTGGTGGTATCTCTACGCATATTTTATAACGACGGTTACCGAGAAGCAAAATAGATAATACACATTAAGACTCAAAAAGAAAGCGATGCTTATATTTGTGATTGTTGGAGTTGGGACAGAACTATCGTATCATGTCAACTAGTAGTTGAGACGGACAAACATATTCAAGAATGCTTAACAATATTTTTTCAATAGAGGAATTGTTATTAGAAACGTATTAGTTACTACTTTGCACAGTAACACAGTTTATTTTAACAGTAATTGCATTTTATATGTAAATCTGTTGAAATTATTTATATAAAACTGGATTTAAATCTAAGCTTAGCTGTCATGAAAGTGTAAAGTGCTCTATACATACAATATTGGACTCATGGCTAGGGGCATTTGCCTAATCGCAAGCGGTGGCCCTGGGACCGGGCGAACCCAGAAATAGGCTAGCCTTATTCTGGCATGCGGGGCTCTGCCAGAATGGACCTATGTTCCCTTGCTACTCGTGGGAACGCAATGGTGATATTATTACATTCCAAAAATGGCGGCGATGAGATTCGCAATCCATCACGTCACGTTCCTAATGGGGGCGAAAAGCGGGCTACCGAGAGCCGCTTTGCTACTTTGAATGTAAGAGGAGGAATGAATGAAAAGATTGATGAAGTATGCCAGATGGAAAGAAACGAAGGAGATATGCAAGGATCGTGGCAAGTGGAAGGATGTTGTCTCTGCCTACCCCGAAGGGAATGAGGCGTGATGCTATGTATGTAATGTATGTATTACTTGAAGTTATATAAAGGAAAATCAAAGATTGATTGCACACAAAGCAATCACCAAAATCTGTCCAATCCTTTAAAAGGTGTTGTCATACAAATGGACAGACACATTATATATAGATAGATATGTCAGATATACATACTTTGAAACAGCTTTTTACCATAAAACATGTCATGGCTATAAAAAATATCATTATTATATAAACACATGCAACCAATGGCAATATAATGGTGTGAATTCCAAGTACCCTGTCACGCCATATCTAATCATTGTTTGTTTTCTATAAATATTGTATTATCGACTTTATGATCGACAACAATACTACGACAAACATACTACAGTATAAATAAAAAAACTAACAAAATAAAAACCGCCTGCAAAACAAACTATTCCAAACAAATTATTATTCTCTAAAAAGCAAAATAGAATTGTGTATTCCTTTTTACAGTTTTCCTAATTAAAATCTAATGTAGTTACAATTATTATTGTATTTGGTGTCGGCGTCAACCAAGGTAGGTATGTCCCGCGTTTATGTATGTAGTTATAACATCAAAAATACAATAATAAATTACACTTAAAAGTAACAACCGTAAGCATTGCAATTTGATTACAAACCGTTAGATATTCTGCCACAAATTGCAGCCTTGCTGTAAGCCGTTGAGGAGTTCCATTGATCATCATATTTGAGTACAACAATCATTTGACCATGCTGACGTTACGGTATTTAAAGATTCGGATAGCCTATAGAAGATTCGGCTAAATATCGTTAATTTTCTCCTAAGAATTGAAGAGTTCCGTTACTTTGCCATGGTTCCCATGGTTAAAACCTAACCAAACTATGATCTATTAATCCCTGAAGTACATCCTTTCCAATGTTAATCAACTTTTCGAAATCGGTTGGCGTGATCTTGAGTTATTCGCCCATTTGTCTCATGGATGCCACCATAAGAACTGGACCAAAAAAATATGGAAGCACCACTTTATATAAATGATAAACAAATCAAGAAGATAAAGATAATTTTATCTCACTTTTCCTAAAGCTAACTGTAGATCTATATTCTCCTTTACATCTCACTTTTTCCCCATTATATTTAGGAAGAAGATAGGGTTACCATAAAATGTAATGAGTCAATCTCGTTGTGAATATTAACTATTTATATATACATGAAAACAATTCGAGTTTTAGTCATTTGTGGTTGTGCCGATAATCACCACGCTTGGCAGGCGGCTTGGTGATCGCAGTGCTGACCTTATCGCACCGATAACTCTGCTGCCCGTTATCGGTCTGTGGCATTTAGGTCAGCTATGGAGAATGGTTATACCGCCATTTGTCGGTCGCCAGAGCCTCGTCGGTAGAAGCAGGGTGNTCCAACTCGGTTGGGCAGCGTTCGGGAAGTTCCGGAAGACTTTTTCGTCCAATATCTCTCAGTGCCTGAAGACCAAAGTCTTCGAACAGTGCGTGTTGCCAGTGATGACCTACGGTTCTGAGACGTGGTCGCTGACTATGGGCCTCATGCGGAAGCTCAGAGTCACTCAGCGTGCGATGGAGAGGGCTATGCTCGGAGTTTCTCTACGTGATCGAATTCGAAATGAAGAGATCCGTAGTAGAACCAAAGTCACCGACATAGCCCTACAAATCGCGAACCTGAAGTGGCAATGGGCGGGGCACATAGTCCGAAGGACCGATGGACGGCGCAGTGTAGGCAGACCCCCCACAAGGTGGACCGATGATATAAAGAGGGTCGCCGGTACCCGCTGGAGCCAGTCGGCGCAAGATCGGGCCTTGTGGCGGTCATTACGTGAGACCTATGTCCAGCAGTGGACGTTCATTGGTTGAAGCGACGACGACGACGACGGAAACAATTAAAGGTGTTTAAATTTCAGGATCAATTTCCCAATAAAATGACGTTATCGATTGTCGAAACTCCAAGACTTTTATAATTACAATTCCGATTAATTAACCAATGAAGTGAATAAACCCGGAGCTCGGAAATTGCGTTTCCTTTGTTAAAACAACGACACAACATTATGAAACAGTACCTGTACGAGACGTTTTTTTTTTACAGAAATAATCCGTTAAATACGCGTGTGGCAAATTTTCATAAAATCAAATTTTTGTTTTATTTATTTTAGGTCGTTTTTTAACTACTACCTTCATTAGCGACCACAATATCTAAGATAACATTTACAACAGTTTATAGATATTAATCATTTTTACAAACTTTATAGTATTTATATAAGCCTCATTGAATCTTTTAAATTATTGCTTAGGGCGCATAATTGGTTTTCATTAGTATATAAGGCCTCGCTGGCGCAGTGGTGCGAGTATTCGCTCGCCGGTTCGATCTCCGGTAGGACGAATTTAGGAAATTGTATTTTCTAATTCGTCTGAGTCTGGCTTCGACCGTAGCTAGTTACCACCCTACCACCAAAAACGTACCGCGAAACAAAGAGATTTGTGCTCCGGTACGATGCTGTGTAGAAACCGTAAGGGGTATATCGCCTCTTAACAGATTAGTGCGCTTCCATCTTAGACTGTATCATCACTTACCACCAGGTGAGATCACAGTCAAGCGCTAATCTATCAGCAATAAAAAAAAATAAGGTGCTATCGATTAGTAAATGCGAAACAGTAAGGTCTAGTCCACATTTGCATTTGTTTTTGTAACCCTTCGTGATCACGTGGGTATGTATCACATTTGTGTGGCCAATACGTAATCAAGTTGTTATTACTTGATCTTTCCTACAGCTAAAAGAAATGGGGCATTTTTCAGAAATAGAGTTTCCGATGTTATTAACAAATGATGCTGTTGTGTTATCTGTCTTCCAGGTGTTATTCCAATTGATTCTAGTCCAATTAAAAAAAAATATTTTTTAAAGAGATAATAAATAATGCAATTAGAGAAAAAACTAAGGCATCCTCGTCCACCAATTTGCTTTCAAATCACGAGTGAGGATGCATAAACGATTTTTTCTCACACTGGGATGAAGAATTCGACTTCTTCCAGATAACATTCCCGTCAATAATAAGAAATTTAACTACCGTCTTTTGTGTTAATATGCTTTTAACACTTGGATAAACAGGAAAAGTTAGTAGAATTTTAATAGGGAGAGAACGAGGCACATTTCTCCCGAATTCAGGGGCCGAAAAGCGCTCTTTTCGCCCCACAATAAAAAATGATTTTTTTTAGCTAGTAAAGTAAGTAGCAGCCCATTAAGGTCCCACTGCTGGGCACAGGCCTCCTCACTCCGCGGAGCGAGGGTTTTTAGAGCATAGACCCACCACGCTGCTCCACTGCGGATTGGCAGGCATAGTACACAAGTGCACTCTCTATTCCTTCACTCTCATAGTCCGATGTGACGGCAATCCGACACGACCGGAGAGAGATCAGGCGCAGGACCGACGGCTTAACGTGCTCTCCGAGGCACGGGGGTGGATCACACCGCCAACTTCCCAACTCCGGGCAAATATTGAGAAAATCTGAATAGAAAACTCAATATTGATTTTTGAATTGGCCCGACCTGGGACTCGAACCCAGGACCTCATGTCTGTAGTCGAACATGCTAACCACTAGACCAATGAGGTAGTGAGGCAGGCAGTTTTTTAGCTAATTAAAGCTAAATCTTGTACGTTTAAATGCTACTTATGCAATGATGTAACTTTGATAAGCGTCAATAAATAATCTTGCTGCTTTTTATTGCTTCACAATTCCCCAAAAATCTAGGGTGAAGCTACGAGATGTTAGGAGACCACTTCCAAAAACAAAGACAGACGATAGTACTAATGACACCTTTGATGATGGGACGGTTACAATGATATTTTTAAAACGTTATATTAGCAGTATTTACGCTCCATCATGCCAGTACTGCCTCATTGGTCTAGTGGTTAGCATGTTCGACTACAGACGTCCTGGGTTCGAGTCTCGGGTCGGGCAAATTCAAAAATCAATATTGAGTTTCCTATTAGGATTTTCTCAATATGCTCGTCACATCGGACTATGAGAGTGAAGGAATAGAGAGTGCACTTGTTGTGTACTATGCCTGCCTATCCGCAGTCGAGCAGCGTGGTGGGTCTATGCTCTAAAAACCCTCGCTTCTTGGAGCGAGAAGGCCTGTGCCCAGTAGTGGGACATTAATGGGCTGCTACTTACTTTACTTACTATGGCAGTACAGCGGAATGAAACGATAGTTTTATAAAAAATACATACCCATAATACTAATAGTAGCAAGTGTCTTTGTTTTCGGGAGCGGTCTCCTAACACCGTGCATTTGCTACCATTATGATGAAGTAACTCTTACTACTTTAACCGAACCATAATTTGTCGTGTGATGAGATCAAGTTACTTATCTAAAGTAATATTATAAAGAGGACATATTTGTGTTATTGTATATATGTATGTTTATTACATTTTCACACAAAAACTAGTGGACCGATTTCAAAAATTATTCACCATTAGAAAGCTGCATTTTCACTGAGCACTTTCTCAACAAAATAGGGATTCCCAAGAAAAATGCATTAATGTAATCCAAGGTATGAAATAAAAATCTATTATCGTGTGCGCTGCGAAAATTATTGAAGATGAACAAAAAAATGTTCTACAATATTATAAAACGTATTAATATCTATAAAAGGGTTCGGGATACCATTTGTCAAACCTGGTAGTTATGCCATTACTATTTTACATTTTAAAAATTAAAACTGCTGACAATAATCTAACTATATTATTCACACCTTTGTGTTAATCCTTATCCTATTTATTAAAGACAAAAGAAATAACGAACTCTGGAACTCCGGAGTGTCAAATGTCGTGTTTCGGGAAGTTCTGAGACAATAACGTATTACAAATAAATCTCTTCTCTAATATTATAGAAGAAAGCTTTGTATTTCAAAGTCAAAGTCAAAGTCAAAAATATCTTTCTTCAAGTAGGCCTATTACAGCACTTTTGAATCGTCAAATATCGTTTTTTTTTTCTATTTATTATTTAAATGAATGACTGATGATAACATAAAAGAACGACTTACAATCTAAAGTTACGAGGGTTCCTTCGCGCCCTGATCTGAGAAGAGCCCACAACAAACTCAGTCGGGTGTACGTTTTTTTTTTTGTTATCATCATTACAATATTTAATTTAAAAATATTCTATATCTATATATATATAGAGCAATTCATTCACTCCCACGCTTTTTTGTCTTCTAAGTATTCTTTCAAATTATAGAATGATTTCTCAATTAGTTTTCTTTTAATAAAAGATTTAAATTTATTAAGAGACATTTTTGTAACTTCTTCTGGGAGTTTGTTATAGAACCGTATACAGTTACCCTTGAATGACTTGTCAATTTTATGTAGCCTACTAGAATTTACAGCAATTTTATTTCCATTTCTTAAGTTATATGAGGTGCATTCACTTTTCTTCCTAAAAGAGTCAATATTTTTATGGACGTACAACAAGTTTTCTAATATATATACGCCGTGAACTGTCATTATTTTTACTGCTCTGAATTCGTCTCTTAGCGACTCTCTTGGACCCATATTGTAGATCGCACGAACGGCCCTTTTCTGCAGCACAAATATTGCATCTATATCAGCAGCATTACCCCAAAGTAAAATGCCATATGACATAATGCTGTGAAAATAACTGAAATAGACCAGCCTGGCAGTTTCAACGTCCGTAAGACGGCGAATTCTTTTAACCGCGTAAGCCGCAGANGAGAGATCAGGCGCAGGACCGACGGCTTAACGTGCTCTCCGAGGCACGGGGGTGGATCACACCGCCAACTTCCCAACTTCGGGCAAATATTGAGAAAATCTTAAATAGAAAACTCAATATTGATATTTGAATTGGCCCGACCCGGAACTCGAACCCGGGACTCGAACTTATAGAGTATTTATATAAAATGATGTTAAGAATTAAAAATTGTATTAGTTAGATATAAATTCGCTGTAAAGTAAAATCTCTATATTGATTAGATTATGAATGTAAGTGCGTCTAATAATCTGAAAGGAAGTCATTAAAAACTAAGTGAACCTGAGATCAGTATCTATGCGGGTCATACCGCAGGGCATTGCTAGTATGTTATAAAAAGTACAAAAATCCCTGTTTTTAACCTAATTACTATTCTCCTACTTTTCCTCTCAACAGTACCGGTGTAATAAGGGACACTTCTATTTTAAATTAAAAGTGGCCTAAATTGCTTTTTAACCGACTTCAAAACCAATTGTTACAAATATATTAATATGCTCTAAAAAGTATAAAATAATTGCGTATTCTTATATTTGGAGTCGGTGTCAGCCAAAGTAGGCACCTACATCTATAGCTATAGGTTGTAACTATATAGTTATGTGTGAGCTGCCAAGTGGCGGGACACACGTACCTAGGCTGACGCCGACTCCGACTATAACGAAGAATACTAAAAAACAATACGCAATTATTTTTTACTTTTTAGAGCATATTAATATATTTGTAAGAGTTTGTCTAAGACTAACATATAGATAGACTTAAATTTTTATTTTTTTTAAAGTCACTGACTGACCACTGCTAGTTCTACCACTAAATGACTAAATCTACCGTCATAATATTTTGAGTCAGATGTTCGCGTAAATTAGCATTGTTACATCTATGATCTCAACGTTGCGACTAGGGTTGCCAATATTTGAAGAATAATTAAGACGCGTTTATATTAAGTAATAAAATATTTTTTTATTAAACAATAAATACAACATACAAATAAATACAAGTAAATGAGCCTTATAGTCTAAAAGTACAAATAAATTTATGATTAAAATATCTATCCCTAAAGTAGGTAGATACCTGTATCCTAGGCGGCAACGTCCCCACAAAGTGCAAAGAAAAAACGTTAGACTAAATATTATATGTTGAACAAATAATTAAGTCAGAAAACAACAAGAAAAACAGAGAACATTAAAATACATACATACATAGCATCACGCCTCCTTCCCTTCGGGGTAGGTAGAGACCACGTCCCTCCAATTGGCACGATATTTGCATATCTCCTTCGCTTCTTATCAAACCTTTCAACATGTTCGTCGCTTTAGAGTACTATTGACCTGGCCCTTATTTAAAATATCCTGGATTTAGTACAAGAACGTTCGCCTTGGTCTTCTCTTTCCAACTTTCCTATTCGCTCTTGACTCATAAATCTTTTTTGTCGGTCTCTTTTCATTCATTCTCGCTACGTGCCCAAACCATACCTTTCTCAACTTTACTCACTACATCTTCTTTCATACCACAACGTTCTTTTATCACATTATTTCTTACACTCAGTTCAATCCACTCACACTACTCTACGCTCTCATCTGTACCGCATTTATTTTATCCACATTTAGCATCAGGTATTATCACACTCAAGTGCTATTGTAAAAAAAATCTCATTTAATTATATTAATCCTTATTTAAACATAATGTGGCCGCTATATACAAATCTAATTAAGAAACAACGGAAATAGGAAAAATATTAATTACTCATTTAGAAGGTAAGAAAAAATAATATTAGTGCTTTGGGTTTTCCTATAGTAATAACGTTTATGGTAATCCCAATGTCGTATATTTTTTCCTGTCCCATTACTATCGGCGTATATGGCAACCCTACACCGCAATGGGCGATGGCCTCCAATCCAATAGCACGCGTATTACCGCTGCGAAATTGAAGGCCACTCCGCATTGTTTTATTTCATCAAATAAAAACATAACTTTATTTTTAACTAGCTAAAACAAATTATGCTTCGTTGTAGCTCAGTTTCACAGTAAACTAGTTAATCCTGGCAACTCTGTCTTCACCTCATAAGACAGAGAAAAGGAACAAATATGACTAGAATAAATAATGGTTATGGTGAGGTAACCTTAAAAGATACACATATGCTGTTCTAGATTTTTTTTAGATTATTTATACGGGAACAATTCTGTCATACATGACTTTTGCGAGACTTTAACAGTTATCCCAGAGCACTTACTGGAAGCTGTCAAAAGGTTGTTTCACTGCTCCCATTAGTCTTAACGTGATAATATATATCCTGACTTGATAAGCGATTTAACACTGAAAAAACTTGTAAAATCAGACGAGTAGTTCCTGACATTATCGCGTTCAAACAAACAAACTCTTCAGCTTTAAAATATTAGTATAAATATACGACAAACGCGTCTTTTTTGTTACCCTTAACGTCAGCTGTCATTTTCGTAAGTTCTTAGGATAGTAGTGATTCCACGATTCGTAATCCCGTGGAAATATGGAAATATTTGTCCTTAGCGAGTGTGTAAATAGAAACTATTCAGTCAACGAATAAATGCTAAATGATAATTGCAGATTCAACTTTAGTAAGAACAAAAATAATCTATTTTAACGTAAATCGTAAAATTACGCCAAGATTCCCGCCAAAGTCTGTCAAATGTTATAGTCGCGATCAGAAATTGTTGGTTGTCAATGTCAAATGTCTTATTTATACATGTAAGTTTAGATTTCCGAGACTTAGAGGCAGGGAAAAGGAAGATATGTTAGGAATTTAATTGTCATTAAAATATTAAATGTCGAAAATAATACACATAATTGATTGAAATCTCTCGAATTTATAATTTAGAATAGCGAATTTATGAAATATTTTTATTTTATGTGAAATAAACTGATCTTCCCCATATTTTTATACGCTGAGACGTGGGCATTGCAAGAAGTGGAAAGACAGAAAATAGATGCTCTAGAAATGTGGTGTTGGAGAAGAATGCTTGGGATTTCGTGGACCGACTTTCGTACGAACGTCTCGATACTTCAAGAACTCGGCATCAAGCAGCGTCTATTTTCTGTAGTACAATCTCGGATCCTGACTTTCTTTGGACACGTCTCTCGGAGTGGCAATCAGTCCATCGAACGCCTCGGCATTCAGGGAAAGGTGGAAGGCAATAGACCGCGTGGGTGGTCACCTACTCGATGGATTGACCAGATCAAATCTGCTCTGGGAAGTTTGTTGAACGAATGCAGTAGGATGACTTCGAGCAGGGAGAAATGGCGAGCAGCCGTCATGTGCACAACATCTGCTCCGTGACTTTATAACGATCACGACCACTCTGTCATGAGCGTAACGGCTAAGAAGAAGTTGAGATTTCCGAGACTTAGAAGGGGGAAAAAAAGGAAGATATGTTAGGAATTTAATTGTCATTAAAATATTAAATGTCGAAAATAATTCACATAATTGGTTGAAATCTCTCGAATTGTAAAGAATTAAATTTTGAATTTATTATTTAGAAAAGCGAATTTATGAAATATTTTATATTTTATGTAAAATAGTATTTTAAATGATTAAATGACGAGTGGCAAATTAAAATGCTTAATCTTTAAAGAAATTAGCATAAAAACCATACTCATCTTCGTGACGTTAATCAGGCGTTTGATCCGTCAAAATTTTACCCTCAAAGCGTAAAGAAGTTTCACTTCGAAGTTTTCAAGATGGAAGAGTAAAAATGGCGAACGCGCCAAAAATAAAATAAAATATAACTCATTAACATGAAGATACAGCGAAGTTGTTAAGACACTAATAAACGTTTGTAAGACTTTAAAATAATGTTAGAGCTTTAATTGAAGTGCTCCAAGGACAATGGAAAATTACTTCAACATTAACACAGAAAACACGTCGTTGGCGGAATAATAGGGCCTGATTGGCACCAATAAAAGCCATAAATTAAAGAAGAAGAAGAAGAAGAAGTTTCACTTCAACAATAGTATTCATTTAACTTTCATTTGGCTTCTAAACGACGGGATGAATATCAAATGTTTAACAGATAGGAATAGGTACTTAGGGAAAGCGAAATAGTTGTGTTTAATATATTCCTAGCATTTTCATTTCATATTTAATCACATTTTAAATCTTCCCTGTTCTTCCACAAATTCAAAACCAAAGTTGACCAAATCATTCAAATTATATACGAAAAAAACGATCTCAATAATAAACTAAATTTAGGAGGAAAATTTTCACAACACTATATTATAACGATGATAATCTCGTTAACCTAATGACTCAAGGTTATTTCTTAATAATCATCAGAGATTGAGTCAATGATTCACTCGGGTTTTAATTATGTCGCCTGTGACGTGGTGGGTAATTACTGCGTCAATATATAGTCATAACTTTATCACTTTATAGTCATTTATATCAACTAAATTTACTTTAATTGTAATAAGGAATGAATTCGTTACAACATTTATCGCCTATTCCAGTTTCATATTTATTTTAAACTGTATATATACTAAATAAGGAAATTGCACCACATTTAATCGTATTCATTATAAATTCACATTAGTTATGACCCCCGGTTATCTTTGTTATTTCGGATGCCTTTTTCTAAACTAAAAGTATCCTATTAACTTCAGCTTAGTAAGTAACTAAGTAGCAGCCCATTAACGTCCCACTGCTGGGCACAGGCCTCCTCACTCCGAGGAGCGAGGGTTTTTAGAGCATAGACCCACCACGCTGCTCCACTGCGGATTGGCAGGCATAGTACACAAGTGCACTCTCTATTCCTTCACTCTCATAGTCCGATGTGACGGGAATCCGACACGACCGGAGAGAGATCAGGCGCAGGACCGACGGCTTAACGTGCTCTCCGAGGCACGGGGGTGGATCACACCGCCAACTTCCCAACTTCGGGCAAATATTGAGAAAATCTTAATAGAAAACTCAATATTGGTTTTTTAATTGGCCCGACCCGGGACTCGAACCCAGGACCTCATGTCTGTAGTCGAACATGCTAATTACTAGACCAATGAGGCAGTTACTGAGCACTTCAGCTTACTGGCAATGAATGTCAAGCTAGAATATATTCTAACTGTTTGTAATTTTTAAAAATTACAAACAGACACACTAATTTTAATAATAATAATTATTATTATTATTTCAAAAAAATTTTTTAAAAAATCCTTCATCAAGAGCTCGCCCTGATGTACGGTCTTCTTGATGAGAGACTGCCATATTATAGGTACCAGCCGGTGCCAGTACTCGAACGCGACGATGTCCGACTCTATTGGGACCGATCCATTATCACGGACAGGACCATACTGGCCAACAAGCCTGATAAGTGATAATGGACCGGGCACAATCTCGGGTGTTTTTAGTGGATATCACGATCCCATATGACGAGAATCTCGTGCGAGCTGAGACAGAGAAAAACGGTAAATATCTGGATCTGGCGCACGAGATTACCGCCATGTGGGGGGTGGGATCCACTGAAACCATCCCAATAGTAATATCTGCGAATGGTCTGATTCCTGTCAGTCTCGCTCACCATCTGAGACGACTGGGGTTCCGTAGTACGCTCGCAGCAAGGATGCAGAAGGCGGTGTTGCTGGACTCGGCTAGGATAGTCCGGCGGTTTCTCAGCCTGTAGCCCTGACCCCCGGCCGTTTGGTCTCCCTGCCGGGGTGTATCCTCCGCCCGTTATATTTATTTATTTAATTGTTTATGTATGTCCATGTATTATTTGATATTTCTGTATTTAATATTTTTGCGGAAACGGGCGTGAGTGTGAAAGTAGGATAATAATAATTTTATTTATTTAGCAACAAAGGCTCAAATACATCCATAATAAATTTTTCACAGATTTTTCGTAAATAAATTGCACACTATACAAATATTAAATTACATATAATTAAGCAAACCAAATTAATTACAAAGATTACTACTAGATTTAAGAAATAAAAAATAAATGTCATTATGAAAACTATAACTGCCTCATTGGTCTAGTGGTTAGCATGTTCGACTACAGACATGAGGTCCTGGGTTCGAGTCCCGGGTCGGGCCAATTCAAAAATCAATATTGAGTTTTCTATTAAGATTTTCTCAATATTTGCCCGAAGTTGGGAAGTTGGCGGTGTGATCCACCCCCGTGCCTCGGAGAGCACGTTAAGCCGTCGGTCCTGCGCCTGATCTCTCTCCGGTCGTGTCGGATTCCCGTCACACCGGACTATGAGAGTGAAGGAATAGAGAGTGCACTTGTGTACTATGCCTGCCAATCCGCAGTGGAGCAGCGTGGTGGGTCTATGCTCTAAAAACCCTCGCTTCTTGGAGTGAGGAGGCCTGTGCCCAGCAGTGGGACGTTAATGGGCTGCTACTTATTTACTTTACTTATGAATACTATGTCACTACTTAACTATGTAAAGGTCCTAAAAAGAAACTAACTACTAGAATACAATTTAACATATATGCAATAATATATGCAATTTAATATATGATTTATATACCGGAGAATCATACCTGGCCATAACATGCTCAGAATGCTGTTGCTACTTGCCCAAACCCTTTTCACTAGTGACGCTATTCGCTTTCTTCTGATAGCATAAATATCATCAGATTGTGTTAACGCGAACATTCTTGACGCACTACAATACCGTGGCAAGCCCAACAATATTCTGAATTTTATTCATTTGAAAATTAAAAAGGACAAAATAATTATTGTCTTTAACAATTGGTTCTTTGCCAACCCAGTATATACATTAAATAAACCCAATTACGACAGAAACTAAAATGCTAAATAACTACTTACTATTAATGTAGAGAGATAAGAGAATGAAAGTATGTGTGAATGTATTTGTGCGTATGTACGCGTGCATGCGTGCATGCGTGCGTGTGTATGTGTGTCTATGCGTGCGTGTGTGCAAGTATTTGTGTATGTTGTGCTGCTGTTGTTATTACGCAGTTTGTTTTAGAAGACTTTCTACCTCTATATAACTTAGTTCTGATAACCACTGTGTGACAGTTATCTTACATTTGTGTTACCGCTATTTGGTAGATATTAATCTTTTTGTCAACTAAGTTATAAAGTCTCTTAAGCCGGCCTTACTAATTGTTCTATTGTATCCTTTCATCTTTTATGGGTGGAAATTTTAAGATCGGTAGGTAAGCCAATGTGAACTTTAACGACACCACTGCACATATATAAAGTTTTTCGGTAGAGAATCTGTAGTGCTCACAAAGCATCACTTTCAGTAACGACCTCTGACCTCACTCGACTTCAAGAATCTTTCCTTTAGTAGCTGAAATAAATTTGTTGGAGGAATTTTTTTAATGCGACATGGCGTAAAGATTTAAAAATCCTAATTAGTTTTCTTTTTCTGAAATTGACATGGTCAATTTGAGCATGCAACATAGTCGCTGGTCCAGTGTAACACCTAAATATATTGTTGATACTACTCTGTTTATAGCTGTGCAATTAAAATGAATATCATTAACATCAGTACAAGAATGTAATTTAATTTTAAAACCATCATCTGGTTGTCCTCGTCTATTAATAGTGAAAGTTATGTAATTTGTTTTGTCTGTATTTATGGTTAGAACGTTATTTGACAGCCAACAAGAAATATTGAAGAATCCACCTTCTGCTAATTCTTTTAGAGATATCTATGAAGTGGAAGAATAAACTATCGATGTATCATCCGTGTAGGAGAAAATTTGAACTCCTTCTATTTTTTGGTTACACAAGTTATTTTTATAATAGGAAAAATATTGGTCCTAAAATACTCCCTTGGGGGACACCAAAGTTTATTTTTGCTTCTTTACTTGTACAGTCTCCAATTTTTACTTTTTTATTTGATAAAAGTTGTGAGTGTTAAGTTGTTAAATGTAAGTGTAATATGATTATAATAGTATAAATTATAAAATAGAAAAACTGTGAGCCCCTTCAAAGTGGCTCAGCATATTAACTTTACCGGTTCAGTCAAAAATGTAGAACATGGTTATAATTGAAACACCTTCGAATATTCAATACTACAGCCAGAGTGCTTCCTGTGACTGTCGTGTGTGGCGTCTTAGCTGCAAATGGTGACACCGTGACCATGCAGATTCGAGGTGACTGCTTGGGCGCCGTTATCTATACAATTATGTCTCCCTGGTAGAGTGGCCCCGCGCAGATTTATGGTCGCCACCGTGTACCCTTCTTATCGTTATTACCAAACTGTTTGCAATTCTATAACTAGACTAAACATAATCCAATTACAATATGAAATTACTAACAAAGGGATTCTAGCTCAAAGAGACAATACACAATGAGAAACTATAACATAAAATAAGGCTAGCTTAGGACAATTACTACGAACCATAAAACTATTTACATTTACAAACATGAATAAATAAGTCCGATATTTTTATACAAAAAGTCGCGAACAAAAATATAATTACGATTGAGCCAATGTATGGTAACAAAAAACTTACAACTAGTCATACTTCCAGGCACAGTTTCTGAATTTGAGAGTCACTCTTTATCAGGATAATCGAGGAGGTATGTTCTATTCTGGCATATATTTTGCCCTATGCTATCCAAAAATATTTATTTGTATACCTTCGATTTTACTACATCGCGAGCCAAGAAATAGAGACGAGCACATTTTTGCAGTTATCTGTTCAGAAATAAATATTGGAGTATTTGGAGACGGTTGCCTATGTGTTGAGCACACAGTTTCGATTTAAGTTTAATATTGAACGACTTGCTAGATTTTAAAATTTCATTTTTCGACATTGTTGAAACAGTTTCTGCAATAACAGGTGTTATGAACCCCAACTTTTCTAGACCTGACTCCTCTGTAGATGTCTTTAATATCGGATTTAGTTATTTTGCAATCTATATTGCTTGACAGTTGTTTGACGATATCAATAAGATCGTCTTGTTTCATTTTTTTGTTTGGGAACATGTTTTAATTCTAAATTAGTTTTCCTATTTTCCCTTTGCAATTCATATATATTTTCGAAATTCCTCATACTGTTCCGAATGAAATGCCATTGACTTTTCTATATTGATATTTGATTGTTTAATATCTTGTAAGACTGTTGCTTTAATTTCTAATTAATTTTCTTGGTTTTCATAAAAGTCGAGATCATAATATTTAATTCGTCCTTAAAATCTTTGAAATCTGTTCCAGCATCATCAACCCGTTTTCGTTTGCTTTTGTTTCGTTAATTTTATGCATTTTTCTCGATTAAAACAAGCGACAAATATTAGTGGCGGTGGATGTATTTTACATCCTGTATCTATTGACTGTTTAAATTAGAAGATGGGTACCTTAGGGGCGGGAAGGAGTCGATCAGTTAATGACTTGATATGATAAGGTAGGAGTGGTTTTGTAAAAGTCACCTCCCATCACTTGCAAGATAGCTAGAACTGTCAGCTTAGTCCAGAATGCCACAATATGCATGTGTGGTGATTGGCTACCAGTAATGCAGTGATTAGGTAATTTTACAGTTTAGAAGCCATTAGTTTATTGGTGTCGGATGTTCAACGACATAAAGGCGTTGTTATTGCTCACACCGATTGGTTGAGAGTATGAATCACTTACTCGAGCGTACTAGGGCAGCAGCGTTTCTATTCTTGCTAGTGAAATTTGACGCTCCTATTATCTGCACTCCTATTATTGTAGCTGAATTTCGGTTGCTATTAACGAATATTTTGACTTATATAAATAAATAGGCGTGGACAACTACTCCTTACAGCATAAGAATCAACGTATTTACCTACTAAGTTAGTGAAAAATAATTGATTTTTCTACTAAACAAATTAATGTAAAAAAAAATGTATAATTTTCGTTAGTTTTACGTCTTTTTCTCATGAGAGAGAGACATATCTCTTTCTCATATATTTAGAGCGATTGAATTTATCTCAGATCTTAAGCTTTTTTTACAACTTTCAAGAGGAACAATTCCGTCATACATGTTTTTTGCCTATCTATAACCGTTTACGTAGCGCACGCAATATATCGCAAAGGAAATATAATTACCCAGTATATGCTACATTTTTCTTTGGAACCCTGCTACTATTAGTCACAACGTGATGTTTTATATCCCACAGCCTTCTTCGATAAATAGACTATCAGACAGTAAAATAATCTTTCAATTATACACAGTAGTTTCTTAGGTAAGCGCGTTCAAACAAACTACAGGTTTATAACATTAGTATAGATGACGCTATAGTAAACACTTGTCTGAATAATACGCTAAGTGACCTCGTCGCTTCCTCTGACGATGACATAACCTTTGTACCATATTAGGACAGGACAAGGAAATCTTTTGTAACACCTTTGTCGTAGTTTACTACAATCATGATAAAAAAGAGCACAACAATGGCTTAAATGTGATTTTGTGTAAAGAAAATGCGATGTGGCAACGGCCATTTGTTGTACGTGAATACGTCTGATAACGGGGCTTCCCCGACCGCCGTGCGAGATGTTTTACAGTCTCTACTTAACGTAATAAATTCCTTGATCCCTTAGCTATCCAGTGGTGTGAATGTAACTACAACATTAAACTGTAACCCCCGGTTATATATTTCGTTTTATTGGATTGCCTCTTTATGGAGGTGGCTTTTTTCGGAGATCTTCAAAGGGGATCCCTATTTGAATTCCTAGAGGGTAGGTTGTTCTGAAAGAGCACCTGGTGGACCGAAGACGGCATAACTACGCACAATTAAAATGGATTGCTCAAGAGCGAAGAATTTTCCACTGACTGATCGCTAAATTACATTTTTCAGAAGGGACTTGATGATGATGGATCGATTTTTGATGATGATGAAAGACATTACTAGTAAGCTTAAGACGGGTAGTATACTTAGATGTTTTTGCTGTTGTAGGATCGCATCGGCTTGATGTATATAACATACACACATACACAACTCCAACATACACAATATAAAAAAACCAGATTGCAAGTACGCTACTTAAATAATGGCAACTTATTTGAACACATACGGGGGAATTCCCAACAAGTGTCGAGCACCTTTGAAACTTTTGGGGAATTCCCCTGTATTGTTAGGCTGGTTTATAAATGTAATTACGAGTGCGATGAATCTTGAGTACGTCGAGTTGTTATACATATAACGAAATATAATGCTGCGACTACTCCCTTCGATAGCAGAGGTCCTGAGTTCGATTTACAACAGGGCAATTTTAGGTAATAGCACTTTAAACTTTGTCTGAGTTTTGACTGGTGGCAGGCTACATCCGTGGTTAGATACCCTACCTAAGAGGTAAATTATCTCTAAGCAAATTAGGGCGGTAAAGTCTTGAGTCTTCAGACTTTATCTTTACTTACCACCAAGTGAGATCAGACTCAAGCGCAAACTTTTCGGCAACAAAAGTAACGCACTATCCTTTCGGAAGCATTTGCAACCTATTTTTAAAGAGAAATCCCAATGAATAGTTTTATATTATTCGAAAAAACATATCTCATTATACAAAAATCTATTACTGTCATGCTATTTTATCAGAAACGCTACAATATATTTCCAGTATATTATCCTATTTAATCAGAGACGCTACAAGATATTTCTACTCTGTAATCCTTTTTTATCAGAAACGCTACAATATATTTCCATTATGTAATCCTATTTAATCAGAGACGCTACCATATAATTCTATTCTGTAATCCTTTTTTATCAGAAACGCTACAATATATTTCCATTATGTAATCCTATTTAATCAGAAACGCTACAATATATTTCCATTATGTAATCCTATTTAATCAGAGACGCTACAATATATTTCTACTCTGTAATCGTATTTTATCTAAAACACTTTACATTTATACCCTGTAAACTTGTTTTATCCGAAACACAGCCAGCAAAGTATAATATATATTTATTTGGTCGTTATCGGAATTGAAGCCGACACAGAGCTCATTATGACGTCAGTGTAAATTAGCCAGAGGATGTTGTCTGCTCATGCCATGAACTAATCACCCGGCTTTCTGCGTGGGAGCAGATATATTCAACAAGATACGATCTTCTCTCTCTCTTTAACTGATAACGTTGAAATGAGAAGGGGAACGGTGTATCGCAGCTAATAGGCGAGTGATTGCGAGCGGCAAGGTCCTGATGAGTGAGGACGTTAGTTTATATAGATCATCTCCGTAGGGGATTGGGAGGACGAACGATCGTGTATTATTAGCATATACTATGTCTATCACGCTTTCAAACCAAAACTGCTGAACCGATTTAAATGAAATTTGGTACATAAATAGTCTACAATGTACTTTTCAACGTCGACAATGTATTCGAATATAAGCTAACCTTACTGTGAGATTTCTGTTACCATTCGCCCTTTATTTTGACATTCTTCATACGCGTTTCTTTCGCAACGTAAACTTGCACTAATAACGGGATAATAGAAAACGCGGGTAACACCGCGAAGAACGGTGCCCACGGGACGCTACCTCGTTGCATAGCGAACGTTTGCCAGTCGCATTTCACATACCGCGGTTTTGACGGCAAAATTGTATAAATCAGAGAGTTAACTTAGTATAGTGAATTTGAAATCTCGATCAATAACTGTGTCAATGAGTTTTGTGTATGCCTTAATAACATAATCTCATTGTTGGTATGTCGCAGTAAATTTGAGTGTAATAGACTCATTGTTCTAATCTCATCAGTGAGTCATATCGCGACTTATATCCTCCTACAGTGTTATTAACAAGTTAAATAGTATATGGTAACAACTAACTATTATACGCGGCACGTAAGGTTTTAGAACCATACTATATCTATAATATATACTATACATTTTAAGACTTTGTTTAAACACGTAGATCTTAAGACCTATTATTTCTAATTAAAATCTTCTTTCAGTTTTGGATAGTCCATTTATCGAAGCGGGCTATAGGATATATAACATCACGTTACAACTAATAGAAGCCGAGTAGCAATGAAAAATGTTACAAAAACGGGGGAAATTTATTCCTTTTGAGAGCTTTTGTTGCGTGCGCTGCGTAAACGGCTTTTTTTTGGCTCTGGGAAATGCATTTACGCACCCCGACTAATGAGGTGGGGAGTGTGGGATTCTGCGAGGGGACGAACTTGCAATACCCTCTAAAATCCAGCGGGACCCTCTCTGGGAGGAGCTGTATGAACCTCCGCCTCCTGTTTCCTGCACCCCGTCGTCGGGGCTGGAGGGTTTCGATGGCACTCACCTTCTCCCTTTGCCATGCCCCCTTAAGCGAGACGATAGTCTCGCAAAAGGAGGCAACCGCTCTCCACAGGCCTGCACTGGTAAGTATTACTCCTATAATACTTGCCAGTGAGAGATCTGTGCCAATCAGCGACGTCATAAGGACTCATTGAGGTCCCCAGGCGGGACATTCTGCCACCTTGTGGTGGGCTGTGTCTGACGAGGCACCACACTCGTGATATCTGGCCGACGGCTCACAACCAACAGTTCGGAACAGGTATTTGCAGAAGCACGTGACGGTTAAGCACCTGTACCAATCATTTCTCGGAGCCGACCTGTTGAAACGCAGAAATGACATATCCCTGATAGTGGGACCTTGGAGTCGCGAGCGGTCACAAAAGGCCGTTTTCTTACCACTCAAACGACTCCAGGAAGACGGCAGGGTAATGTGGTCTTATAGGTCTTATGTGGCAATAGGTGCTAGCACCTATTGCCAGGAAGAGGTATCGCCTAATAGGAGGAGCCTGAAAAGCACAACGTGACGGAGGCCCCGACGAATTTTCCTTAGATCACGGGACTCTCCGTTATACGTAGAGGTAGGCCACCGGATGGGATATTAGGGGAAAATACCACATAACCCGATCTATCCCCCTAAAAAGGTCGGGTATCTTATGAAGATTTCCCCCTCGACAAAAAAAAAGCAACTGTACCAACCTGTAGGAGAGCGATTCGTGCAGATGAGGGCAGATCGCCCCTACTATGGCCCCGCCCGCTACTGGAGACCTGAGATCCTCCTTCCATCTTTGGATCAAGGCTCTGTTAGCTAGAATCCTGACCCTCCTTATCTCGTCAGCGTCTGGTGATACCCCTATGGTTCTCGCGGCTGCTTTGCACTGGTAAGCAGCTGTGAGAACTTCCGCCCTGAGGCCTCACGGGGGATCACCTGCCAGGAGTGTTGCTGCCGTCCATGACGCTGTACTGGACCCCCGAATAGCTCTGATCGCTATAACCCTCTGGGAGCGTAAACAGCTGCAGTTACGCAACAGGAATTGTTTCTATTGAAAAGTTATAATAGAAAGTCTGCGGTTGCATATGTCTGTTTTTTAAGATTGACTTAATATAACCTTTTTTATAGTAATCAAATTTGTAATTTCCCAAACTTCTACTTTGTGATGTTGTCTAGATGTAGTCGGTCACTGGCTGTCGCTAAGCACACCTTTCAATAGATGAGGCCCCAGGTTCGATTACTACTTACACTACCGAGCATATTTTTATTAATGCATCTCTATAAGATAGATGTGTATTTAAAAAAATACTTGTGGTACTAACATGTAAATTTTTTCTTATCCGCATCTTAGACTATATCATCAAAATTGGATATTTAAATTTAACCATCCCCCGGTATATTTACGAAGTATTTTTTGATCACATTTCTTGGTAAGTCATGGTCTAATTTGGTAAGATTTAAGTAATATAATAGTAGCCAGTTGACTCGCAGTGGAGCAGCACGGTGAGCCTATGCTCTAAAACCCTCTCTCCTATGAATGACAAGCAATGGGATATTAATAGGCTACAACTTGTACAATAATAAGTCAATGTAATATTCTCCTTTTTTCCAGAGCACCGGTATCTTCTGTACCTTTTTCCTGGCTCATGCGATAAAAGAAAAGCGACGAGCATCTATAAGACACTCTTTGTCGGCAAGGGAGGGGACCTTTGCTGCTCCAGATGACTCCCTATTGGCTTCAGCCACCGCCCCTGCTCCCACCTTGCCAAAATATTAATTCTCGTAGGTATAGATGAATTTTATAACGACTTATACTAAGTTGGAGATTGGCTGTAAGTCGGGGAAGTACCGCGTCTTCGAATTGCGGAATAACTATAGAAATATGAAAAGACTACTAGATATTTAATATATACTCGAATCGTAATAAAAATATACGTGTAATTTACTAATAAATACAATGTCAATGTAAGTTAATAAAGTGATCCTACCGATTGCGCCACTTATGAAGTACAATGGGCGCAGTCGGCAGGATCACTGTATCACAAAGCAAACAAAGATTGAAGGTACCACTGGGCTTAAACGGTTTATAATTAATAAAAATACTAATGAAATAAGTACTTTGAACCAATATTAGAAATAGTAGTAGAATCCATTAACGTTATTGACTAAATGCGCTAAATTGTTATGAAGTATAAAGGAAACTAAATAAATAAATAAAGTTTTGAAAATCTATTTTAATACGAGGTAAATATATCGCTAAAGTCTGTATTTATAATTCCAAATGGACCTTAATGCTATCTAAGCTAATATTACTAGCTATATTAAATAGTCTAAGTTACTCTTCGTAAAATCAGTTCATTGCCGGTAAAAGTCCCATCAAAATCGGTCCAGGTGTTGCAAAGCTTGACCGAGACAATAACTTCATAAACATATTTTAAAAACTTCAGTTGCTTTGAATGACTACAGATAGATATAGTGGTATATAATTCCACGTTTATTATACAAAAATGGTTTCCTCTTTTTTGACAGTTTAACATTTGACTGATGGTGATGATACATTTTTAGATGGTAGCGCGCTAACCAGAGTAATGTATACCTTCAGATATAGATATTAGGAAATAGAAACGTATTTTTAACAGACTACAAAATACGAGAAGTTTATCAATTCGTCTGTATTTTAAATTGATATTTTTTGTAAATGAAAGGTGGTGCTTGTCGTAGGGTTCCATTTTTTTAAGTCCAGTTCTGACGATGGCGTCCATGAGAAAACCGGATAAGTTTTAAATTTGCATTGAGCATGTGCGCGACAAATGGACGAATAACTCAAAATCACGCCAACCGATTTCGATGACCCGTTTTTATTGGAAAGGATATACTTGTTTGATGATAGTTTGGTTAGGTTTTGATCATGGGATCCATGACAAAGTAACGGAACTCTTCAATTCTTAGTAGCAAATTATCAATACTCGGCAGAATCTTTTATATCAGGATATTTGAGTCACCTGGTAATGTTGGTATGGTCAAGGTATTGCCGTAGTTAAATATGATGATCAGTAGAACTCCTCAACGGCTTACAGTAAGGGTGCGATTTTTGGCAGAATATGTAACTGTCTGTAATCAAATGGCAATGAGCTTACGTTTGTTGCTGCATTGCAATATTTATAAGGTGTATTATGTGCGAAGCGGTGGTAGCCGAGTGTGTGGGTGGGGGGGGGAGGGAAAACTTTTACGTATTAATGATGTGCTGGACTACGATATAAAAGGCAGATGATAGCGAGGTGGCAAAATAACAGACCTGTATAAAGTTGCGGGTACGATCCCGGGTGTGGTACCAATGTAAATTTCACTTTGTAAAGTTGTTCCATTTAAACGGGACTGCATTATAAGAGCAACACGTTTTTAGGGGCACCAATATTAACTTCAGATTTACTAAAAATCAAAACATAAATAAAGAAACGCCTTCAAAACATTGCATATTAATATATTTCTAAGACTTCGTTTTGAAGGCGGTTCTCTTTATGTTAAAGTTTTTATATATTAATGTAACTTATTTATATTTATTGAAAGGAGAGTGAATGCAAGTAATATGGTAAATGGTGCTCTGCATGCTTTTATGAATAGCCAGATGGTGTCTCAAAGGGCTAGACTGGCAGTGCATGCTGGAGTGTTGGTGCCAACACTTATGTATGGTAGTGAAAGTTGGGTATGGCAGAAGAATCACAAAAGTAAAATAAATGCGGTAGAGATGAGAGCGTTGAGAAGCATGAGTGGATTAAAACTGAGTGACAGAGTAAGAAATAGTGTGATAAGAGAACGTTGTGGTATAAAAGAAGACGTAGTGACTAAAATTGAGAAAGGTATGCTTAGATGGTTTGGGCAAGTAGAGAGAATGAATGAAAGGAGACTGACTAAAAGGATTTATGAGTCAAGAGTGAATGCGAAAGTTGGAAGGGGGAAAATCCAGGACATTTTAAATAAGGGCCAGGTCAAGAGTACTCTAAACCGACGAACTTGTATGAAAGGTTTAATGAGAATGAAAGAAGCAAAGGAGATATGCAAGGATCGTGGCAAGTGGAAGGATGTTGTGTCTGCCTACCCCTATGGGAATGAGGCATGATGCTATGTATGTATGTATATAACTTATTTGTTCGAAAGCGTTATGAAAAGTGTGATCGGGCAATAAAATCAGCGCTAAGTGGATTCAATTTCCCACGACTGATGAAGATAGTGAACTAAATGTGGCAATGTTGGCAATTTGATAGATATTGTAAATAAAATCGAACCTTATTTTGTAGAGATAAAGTACATTTTAAAGACCAGATGAACTGAGGAATGGTAATGTTTTTCAAGAGTAATCCAGTGTAAGGTACTTCCCCGACATATAACCAGCGAGTGTGATCTAAATCTCTATTCAGTATTTTATTACTCGAAAAATAAAACTGCATTTTTATATCTATAAGACTTTAAAATGAATTTAAAACTACCCACTTACTTTTAGTTTAAAATTTTAGTGTTGTACCTTTTCCTATAAAGTATTACAATAAATATTTTTTTATATTTTCTCACATGTTTTATTTTCTACCTGGAAGCCTTTATTTTGAAGTAATTTTTCAATATGTCGTTCCATACGTACTTTAATGGCAATATTAATTGGTGTCGTATCATTATCACAAGCCGCATCGAATTTCTCATTAAAGTATACTACGGTCGTTGGAATTGTATCAGAGGAATAATCATATGCAATTTGTATTGTTTCAAACAATACTATGACTAGATTTTCTCTTTGTTATCAATTCTCATAGGGTTCTCTAAACCATAACCCTTCGCATCAAATTCAATTCAAGGACATTCAGGGCTTAATTTTTTTTTTAGAGTCCAGTGTCCAGAAAGAGAATTTAAATAATTGATCGTGGTTTACAATTCCTAACACGCATTTGACGGCCTCGCTGGCGCAGTGGTGCGAGTATTCGCTTTGCTAGTTGAGGTCCCGGGTACGACGAATTTAGGAAATTGTATCTTCTAATTTGTCTGGAGTCTGGACTGGTGGGAGGTTTCGGCCGTGGCTAGTTAGCACCCTACCAGCAAAAACGTACCGCCAAACAAAGAGAGTTGTATTCCGGTACGATGCTGTGTAGAAACCGTAAGGGGTATATCGCCTCTTAACAGATATTAGCGCGCTTCCATCTTAGACTGTATCATCACTTACCATCAGGTGAGATCACAGTCAAGCGCTAATCTGTCAGCAATAAAAAAAAATTGGGAAACTATTTTTTAAATTAGGATTATTTTAACATTCTAAGGATTGTTCTTTTTATCTATTAACACATTTAAGAAAAATATTGAAATTATTTTAACATAGTAATAAAATATTGTTGTCTTTATCTGTTTCTTAATACCTGACAGTCCAGCTGACGCAGTTGGACGAGTACTCCTTTTGCTAGCAAAGGCCACATGATCGACCCCCGGTAGGAAGAATTTAGAAAAATGCATTTTATACTTTGACTCAGTGTGGACTGGTGGGAGTCGTCACCCTTGGCTAGTTACCACCCTACCAGCAAAGACGTACCGCCAAGCAAAAGATTTGACTTCCGGTACGATGCAGTGATAGAAACCAGAAGAGGTAAAATGCCTCTTAACAGATTAGCGCGCTTCTATCTTAGACAATATCATCACTAACCATCAGATGTGAACCACACCCAAGAACTAATAGTAAGAGATATTTAAATTAAGATTAATTTGACATTCTAGAGAGTGTTTATTTTCTGTTTCATAATAACATTTAGTAAAAGATTGTTAGTTTGACATTACAAGGAGACACTTAATTTATAATGTCTAAATACAGATTCGACACGTATTTATTGATTAAAGATCTGATGATGAGAACACGTGATGCGAGTACATTGTATAAGCTTTGTCCTAAAATTACAACCGGTTTTTAGGTGGCATTCGTTTCAAAATGTCGTAACAGTTGCAATTCGTGATGAAACATTATACCTTTTATATATTATGTAACTGCAATCCAACTCGGTTGGGCAGCGTTCGGGAAACTCCGGAAGAGTTTTCGTCCAATATCCCTCAGTGCCTGAAGACCAAAGTCTTCGAACAGTGCGTGTTGCCAGTGCTAACCTACGGATCGGAAACGTGGTCGCTCACTATGGGCCTCATACGAAAGCTCAGAGTCACTCAGCGTGCGATGGACAGGGCTATGCTCGGAGTCTATGCGATCAAATCAGAAATGAGGAGATCCGTAGCAGAACCAAAGTCACCGACATAGCCCTACGAATCGCGAACCTGAAGTGGCAATG
>JACTOM010000897.1:287718-352902 GCA_015832385.1 Elymnias hypermnestra | reverse complement strand
CTGCTCTGAATTTGTTTCTTAGCGACTCTCTTGGACCCATATTGTAGATCGCACGAACGGCCCTTTTCTGCAGCACAAATATTGCATCTATATCAGCAGCATTACCCCAAAGTAAAATGCCATATGACATAATGCTGTGAAAATAACTGAAATAGACCAGCCTGGCAGTTTCAACGTCCGTAAGACGGCGAATTCTTTTAACCGCGTAAGCCGCAGAGCTGAGCCTGTTCGATAGACCTCTTATATGGGGCCCCCACTGTAGTTTACAATCTAAAGTAATGCCTAGAAAAACGGTACTATCTACCAGATCAAGTTCCTCATTATTAAGTTTAACAATGGTTCTCACTTGCTTTACGTTTGGTAATGTGAATTTACTTTTTGTTTTTTTCCCGTTCAGTAATAAGTTGTTTGCTTCAAACCATTTTATTACTTTATTGAGCGAATTGTTTACCTCGTCAAAATCTGTTTGTTGTCGATAAACTTTGAATATTAGAGAAGTGTCATCAGCAAACAAAACTATCTCATGACCGTCCTTGAAAAAATAAGGAAGGTCATTAATGTAAATCAGGAACAGAAATGGTCCTAATATAGAACCCTGTGGGACACCCAGTTTTGTTACAGACCCTTCTGAAAGCTTTCCATTAACACAGACCTTTTGTGTTCTATTGGTTAAGTAAGAACTCATCAGGTCTAAGGCTGTGCCTGTGATGCCATAGTGACGTAATTTCCCGATCAGAGTTTCATACTGAACACAGTCGAAGGCCTTAAACAAATCACAGAAAACAACAAGCGCGTCTCGTGATTCCTCCCAGGCCTCGTAAATATTATGTAATAACTGTACACCAGCAGCGGTTGTTGAACGAGCTTGCGTAAATCCAAATTGCTTACTGTTTAATAGTTTATATGTTTGAAAATTTTGTAGCAATTGGTAATAATGTAATACACTTAAATGTAATACAATTGATTTTGATATTAAATGTATGTAATACACTTAATATCAAAACTACTGTCGTAGTCTACGAACAAGCTCCGCCAGCCTGCCAACAACGTCATCATTCGCGCATAGTCAATACAAAAACTAGTATAATGACGCAAACATATTTTAACTTGTTACACATTCCATTAAGGCACTTAATTAAATATTTCAACACAGTACATTTGTTATTTAGTTAAGATATTGCAAAAATTAAGTTTATTGTACTTGTGTCGACGATTATGATAAATAAATAACGAAAGTGGCGAACGTATCCGAAAATTTTAATTCAAAAAGGTATTTAATGAAATAAACACCGAATCGCTACGCAAGTGGCGATAGCAGTAATTTTAATGTTAGGAAATATGAGACAAAACAATGAAGTTGCAGTACAAAAGGTAATTAAATATAGATATACATTACGCCTTAAACGAAAGTGGCCAACACATGTGGACTTCATTTCGTGTACAAATTGACTTTCTCTCGCGTTAATTGTACAAAGTCGCTTTACGGTTAAAATAAAGATCCAGTATTTTTATCTAGTTGTTTGAAAGTTAACTGGATACGTCAAGAAAGTGCGACGGCATACCGCCAGATGTTAGAAAATATCTATTTGTATATAACAGAAATTGAAATACAAGTTGTTTTATTCAATCAAGTAAGTAGCAGCCATTAACGTCCCACTGCTGGGCTCAAGCCTCCTCACTCATACAAGAGAGGGTTTTTAGAGCATAGACCCACCACGCTGCTCCACTGCGGATTGGCAGGCATAGTACACAAGTGCACTCTCTATTCCTTCACTCTCATAGTCCGATGTGACGGGAATCCGACACGACCGGAGAGAGATCAGGCGCAAGACCGACGGCTTAACGTGCTCTCCGAGGCACGGGGGTGGATCACACCGCCAACTTCCCAACTTCGGGCAAATATTGAGAAAATCTTAATAGAAAACTCAATATCTATTTCGAATTGGCCCGACCCGGGACTCGAACTTAGGACTTCATGTCTGTAGTCGAACATGCTAACCACTAGACCAATGAGGTAGTTGACTGAATCAAGCAACACGTAAAAGCGTTACGGAAAGTGTGATCCGGTGAGGCGACCGAATGGCGGATATCTTATACGAGGAGGCATCAAAAAGAAGTGAGAATGATATAGAATATAATGAATATTGATAACTTAATAACATCAGCACACAAAAAACTGCTACAGCGACTTCACTTCAAATCAGGTCTCGTAAAACAATATATCAAAGCTCTGGACAAGGATGGTGATTGTTTTCAGTATTTGAGAGAAAAGTTTTCGGAGATAAGAGATGCTAAATTAAAAGAGGGAATTTCTAATGGCCCCCAAATTACAACTCTATTTCAGGATACTAATTTTATAGGTAAAATTAATGATACGGACAGAACAGCTTGGGTAAGATTCAAAAATGTGTGTCATAACATTCTAGGAAATAATATAAATCGAAATTACAGGACATACATACACAGCATCACGCCTCATTCCCTTCGGGGTAGGCAGAGACAACATCCTTCCACTTGCCACGATCCTTGCATATCTCCTTCGCTTCTTTCACTCTCATTAAACCTTTCATACAAGTTCGTCGGTTTAGAGTACTCTTGACCTGGCCNCACTCTGGTACAACTGATGTTTATGTAACTTATTTGAGAGCAAAACTCATGCTTAACGATACTTACATACACATACATAGCATCACGCCTCATGCAACACTCCAGCATGCACAGCCAGTCTGGCCCTTTGAGACACCATCTGGCTATTCATAAAGGCGTGCAGAGCACCATTTACCATATTCCCTGCATTCACTCTCCTTTCAATATCACTTTCATATGTTCCATCTTTTGTAAATTTAGATCCCAAGTATATAAATTCTTTCTCATCTATCAAAATATTGCCATTTATTATAGATTCATCTCTTTCAAAAAGCATAACTTTCGTTTTTTTTTTTTACATTCACTTTCATTCCTTTCCTTTTCAAAGCTTCATTCATAATATTTACCATCTCCTGAAACTCATGAGCGGATGACGCAAGTATTACTTGATCATAAGCGTAGAGTAAACATTTGATGAGTAATTCATTAATTTTAACCCATACATACTTTCTTTTAAATCTGTCAAGGTAACGCTGTAAAAGCCAGTAGGGCTAACAGCTAAACACAGTTCGAAAAAAAAAATCTGTCAAACAGTTATCCCAGCGTTGGGGGAGGGGGGAATACGTATGTTTCTTATTAGTAAATCAATTTGCTTAAATTAATGAAAATGCCATCCAAAAAACATCCCACGCAGCCGAAGTCGCGGGTTCAACTAGTAATTTAATAATTGGTACCAATTGCACAACTTGTTGATTACATTGAGATTCATGTTCAACTGGAATGCATGCATCTTTTATAAGATTGTTTTTAATATGTTTCTTATATTTACATTTATTTATTTGCAAGCTGCAAGTCTGCATCACGAAAGAGAAAGAACAAATTTAACTACCATGTACTATCACGAACTTTAAAACCCACTTAACCCAGTGCATTTCGCATTTGCATTCGTCCCAGGAAATATATGTCTGTTTTCTCCTACTAATTTCCGAAACGTTTAGACCGATTTTCATAGGAATTCCTCTGAAGCAATACGACATAACACGAGACTATAAAATTACTGCTACATTCAACCCAGCATAGCATGTTTACTCAGATCATAATAATATATACATTTTATTGAGAAGAAACCACATCAAACTAACGAGAGCATATTCCTTATGTTAACATCACGTCAGCACCAATGTTAATAAACATACATTAAATTTCCAAATATGTATACCTATAATGTATTATTTATAATACTTATACCGCTCTTATCTTTTATTTACAATAAAAGTTTTTGTTATATTATTCTTTCCAATTTTGTTTATCATAAATGTTTTTTATAAGATATTATAATAATAAACTCTAAAGTATATTTGACCATTGAATGTATATTTAACCTTGAAAGTATCGAATACTATCTCCTTTTTATTATACCGTGTTTGTGATCTCATCGCATGGTGAGTGATGATACACTCTAACAAGAACCGCGTAGAAAGTTAGGAATAAAATATTGTGATTCAACGTACTTCTTTCTTAATTGTATTCAAAAAGTGTTAAAAAGTAGTATATTTCGCTTTCATATCATTTCATTTTAATAAAAATGGCTAAAGAACTGTCTCCTTTTTCATATCCATTTATGAATGAATATAATATGAAAAAATCAGTATCAGTTGTGAGGACAGTATTATTTGTACCTATAACCTAAGTAATGAAATATTTCTAATTGGTGTTTGAAAATAAAATTAAGGTTACCTAGTTCCTAAATATGTACTAATATCTCTCACATATATTCAATGAAAAGTTTAATAAAATATATTCATTATAGAAACAAACAATTTGTTTTCTTCGCATACTTAAATCGTTCTCTTTAGATACTTTTGTACAACCGAGATGATTTCAGGTGAGGCAGAAATAGTCCATAGCGTGGTTAACCATAAGTGCGAGAGGGATAGGCAATAGGTGAATGAGGGGTCACAATTCATGAGAAACCATGCGGGTCGCGGGGGGTAAGCGTCGCCATCACGATCTCCCTATATATTTCTTTCAGTCGCTTTCGATACAACGTCGAGGTCAGAGTTGCCTGCTCCTAGACGTAAACAAGTATAGCCGTGAGTGAACTCAACTTGTGAAATTCTGTGTGTGGATCCGACGCTGTGAATCCAATATGGGGTGTGGAACGAGTTTTGTGAAATATGTGCTGTTTTTCTTCAACCTGGTGGTCGCGGTGAGTTGGGGTAAAGGGCGGGAGACCGGAGAACCGGTTCGGTCGTTCTTTGAGTGGTCAGCCAACAGTGAAACCCGCGGGGCGCTTTAAACAACAACGTGGCCCAGTATCCATTGCGTTGTATCGAAATGTTAGCTTTAAACATCCTTATTCTGTATAGCAGTAATACAAAAGAGGTATTATATAGCATTCAGGTTGTATGATCTACAATTTTAGACATTCCCAATAAAGGAACATAAAAAGTAGCTTTCTGATTAGTATTCAATATGAAACTTATTATTAAGCGTATTCAAATCATGAAACTATGTTTTTTTGCTTATTTTTTCAATAACAAGCAACTTCTTAAAAATAATATGTCTTGTTAAACTATTTTATAGTAAAGCTCCCTCATCTAGTGTAGACTGTTACTTTTCGAAATACTTTATACCCAAACCAAACATTAAGTAAACTATACATATATATTGTTTGATAGTTATTTTTATATTCACTGTCATAAATTGGTATTTTAGTAAGACAGTGAGGAAAAATGTAAAACTACTATAGGTAACTAATACGATGGTTATAAAGAAACTTACAAGTATTTCACAGGTAGTCTTCTAGGCTTCATTGTTCTAACAAAACTTATATGAATTGTAATTCAGATGTTTTTCTATTATTGTTTCTGTAAAACCTTATGTGCAATGTTCTATAATTTGAAAAAAAAAGAATGGGAAAGGCAAACGTTTTAGGTCATACAGACTCGGGTGATATATTGTAGAAAAATCGTTTATTTAAATAGTAAAGCTATCATACAAAACCATTTACGTCGAATATGTTTTTGTAACATAGTATATATTTTTATAATATATGTTTACAAGGGTGCTTGTAAAAATAAAACGAAGATCGTACAGCGGAGCTCATAGGACGAATGATTCAATTTATACAGTCATAATTTTTTTAATACAATCGTAACTAGCAATGACTCAATGCTCAGTATGACATCACGTGTGTTTATAGCTCATATTTTTCGCTGCAAAGTGTGATCACACGTCACACCTCGATTTGCATATTTGCATTTCGTTCGTAATATTGAGCTTTGTAGGCGTATTGTTTTGTAATCTTTCCGTCCTGTTTAACATCTACAGCGACTTTGAGATTGAAATTTTCACTTTCAATATTTGTACAAATCGTTAAGCGTTGGTGTATATTACGTACATATTTTCGTGGTTATGCTAAACCCACGCTTCACTAGGGCTAAGTCTGATGTTACTTAAACTTTAATCATAAATACATTTATCATCTACAATTATATTGAATTTTTTTTAAAATGGCGCCATTATTGTACAGAGTAATAGAACGCGCCGTATTTTATAGTTTCTAATAGTTGTCGGTATTTTTTAGAGTTCCACGCGTACGTGAAACACTTGTAAAGTATTTGATTGATTAATAACTTTTCTTTGCGTTGTTATATGCTCCGTTAATGCAGGTATACCATTCTTAGTAATGTGTATTCTAAATTTCAAGTCAATCAGGCGAATAGTATTAGACATATCGCAATGTGTTTTTGTTTATTGAATTTTTCCGATATTTCAAAAGCTATTCGGGGCGGAGACGCATTAACCAATCCAGCTGAAATAGAGTTATAACTGGTTTATTTTAGCACAAATGATTTATATAGTTCTATGAATTCCCAATTGTTTTCCGTTTAGGGTTAATTAGCACTAGAATAGGTACCCTGGTTCATCGGCTCGCGGGAATCGATATGACAATAAGCCTCGCGTGACAACAGCCCCTTATCCTTTCGTGATCACTAAAAACCGGTCAACAGGTGTGTTTTATTGAATACTTAATGATTCAGTATAATATGTCGGTAAAGCCCCAATATTTTTCCTTGTTTTTTGTATTGTGGAGTTTTCAATACTGTGCGTCACTTTATTAATACGTGAAGAGTAAAGCTCGATATTCATTAATTTATTTAATAGCCGACTAGAAAAATTTAGCTGAGGCATCTATCTATATATTGATAAAATTATATAGGATATGTAATGTAGGCTAGTTTTACTAAAAAAATAAGTATAAGTAGCAGTCTATTAATGTCCTACTGCTGGGCACAGTCCCTCGTCACCTCAGTCACTCGTAGGTCGGAGGGTTTTTAGAGCATAGACCCACCACACTGCTCCGGCGGGAATAGTACATAAGTGCATTATCTATTCCTACACCTTCTTAATGGCATGTGACAGGAATCCGACAAGACCAGAGAGAGATAAAAACATTGAAAAGGGATATTGTTGGTGGGAAATGTTTTTACGCCGAATGGAGTAAAGAGCACCATTTTGGAATGTGGAACTCCCTGGTCTATTAGAATACCCAATAAAAGTCAGCGCAACACTTCATTCGAGTGGTCAGATATTCGTATATGCATTCAGCTCTGGCATCCCGGATGAATCAGATGTTCATATATGCATTCAGCTCTAGCATCCCGGATGAATCCGACTAAAGGCTTTAAGAAAGAGAAAGCAAAGGGGCAAAATTAATAATTCATGCACCCTCCCTCCTCCGGCTGGATGTAGTAACATGGACTGCCCTCCAGTCCATGCCTCACTACCGAGCATAGCACCAAATGTAAAATATAGTAAACACCAACTAAAAACAACTCCTAGCTGTCCCAGCAAGCTGTACCGCCTCAGAATCAATAAATAAAAAACAAACTGTTTCAATTTTAGTAAATTAACCGGGTAAAACAAATTCATAATCAAACGAACGCGACCTTTACGCCCAGATTGCCGCGAAAATTTGACAAATTTTAAAGTTGCAAATAGAATATCTTAGTTGTCAATGTCAAATGTCACATGAAATGTTTGACAGGCAGGAATAACTTCTAAGGGGATTCAGCCTGACATATCTAGTCGTCCATTGTTTTTATTTTGGAGAAATGCAGATCGTTGGATAACCATCACTATTAATCGCTTACGTTTAGGTCCCTTTTCTCTTGTCCAAACCTACAGTATTCTCTCTATGAAATTCTTTCTAGATACATTCCCTCATTCTATTTATATTGAGAGTTTGTTAATGCTTGTATATAGTCCTTTCAGTAAGTTTCTGTGTAGATTTATTAGACATAATAACATAATTTGTTATATAGTTTCTCTTCGCCCCTTTTTAAAATTTTCTGGTATATTTGTACTAACATATATAGTTTTGTATTATAGTAGTAATTTTATAGAGTAATAATAATACTGACTATTTATTTCATACCAACCAAAATATATACGTGTCCCTCCCTGTCTACATGTCTATGGCGAAAAAAAGCCATAAACTAAAGAACAAGAAGAAGAAGAGCTTATTCTAAGAGAAATCGAGTTGTTGTAGTTTACTCTGCCTAATGTGAAACAAACGCAAACCATTGTTAAACTTAATAATGAGGAACTAGACCTTGTAGATAGTACCGCTTTCTTAGGTATAACATTAGATAATAAATTACAGAGGGGGCCCCATATAAGTGGTCTATCGAATAGGCTCAGCTCTGCGGCTTACGCCATTAATAGAATTCGTCGTCTGACAGATGTTGATACTGCCAGACTGGTATATTTCGGGTATTTCCACAGCATTATGTCATACGGTATTCTACTTTGGGGTAATGCTGCTGATATAGATGCCATATTTGTGCTGCAGAAAAGGGCCGTTCGTGCGATTTACAATATGGGTCCAAGAGAGTCGCTAAGAAACAAATTCAAGGCAGTTAACATAATGACAGTTCACTGCGTATATATATTAGAAAACTTGTTGTATGTACATAAAAACATTGACTCTTTTAATAAAAAGAGTGAATGTACATCATATAACTTACGAAACCAAAACAAACTTGTTATAAATTCTAGTAGGCTGCATAAGATTAACAACTCATTTAAGGGTAACTGTATATGTTTCTATAATAAACTCCCACAAGACGTTCTAAAGATGTCAATTAATAAATTCAAAGTCTTTGTTAAAAGAAAGTTGATAAAAAATCGTATTATAAGTTGCGAGATTACCTACACGATAGAAACGCCTGGGAGTGAACGAATTGCTCTAAACTTAATTAAAATATCGTAAACTAATATGTTATTGTGATGATGATGGTAAAAAAATAAACAAACACCCGACTGAGTTTTTTGTGGGTTCTTCTCGGATCAGGGCGCGAAGGAACCCTTGTAACTTTAGATTTTAAGCCGTTCTTAAGTACCATCATCAGACGTATATTAGAATCAGAGTGTGGAACAAAAAATATAACTTGACTATTCAAAAGTGCTGTAATAAGCCTACTTGAATAAAGATATTTTGATTTGAGTGGATTACTATATTCTAAGCATTTTTTCATATTTACTCACCCAATTCAAAATAAACTTAGCCACTAACTAACTAATAGTCTAATCTTTGGATAATATTTCTTGAAAGTGGCGATTTGTCGTCTGATACTTAAAATTGTATATTTATTTCGCAATACTTACGTGAATGTATTGAATAGGACGTGCGTAACGATCGTTGTACGTGCAAGTGGGTCAAGGAAATGTCCTTAGGTAAGGAGAATTCAAGATGGCTGAGACGTGACTGTATTCAGACTTCCTTTACTTATCCGTCCAATTAAGAATACACTGAGTATAACGAGTGTTCTCACAAGGTTAAAGGGGATAGGACCCTTTCGGGAGATAAAGTACTTTGAGTATACCCTCGATGCAACAAAATTTGACGGGAATGTTTGTCATCCTTTCATTCGTGTATACGCAGAGAGTATTAATGGTTATTCTAAGAAGCCTAAATTACCTAAATATAAAAAAAAAGTGAATAATGGCGTCTAATACGATAGTTGCATGTTGAAATATTTTATCGTAACAATAAAATAACGAACATGCATTAACCTTTAGTCGTAGATGGCTAACGTACGAGCTTTTACCCCTTTAAAGTTCGTCCAACCATAGAAGCGTCTTTCTGAAACATTTGTATATAAATTTGATCGTTAAAATGAACCATCTATCGCGTTATAGTTAGTCATGGAGTGGGGGTAAAGTAGATAACGCTCGATAGAGCAGCCAAGGCCAATGTGGCGGCGCCAATGGCTCGCATCAGCTGATATATTCACATTAGTTTTATGTGAATATATTAATTATGTCTATGAAATACGTATCCATATGTTGTACTTCCTTTGAATCTAACTAAATAGGCGGGTAATCAATAAAAATGTTGCAAAAATGTGAAGTATTGATTCCTTTTGAGTGCTTCCGTTGCCTGCGCTGCGTAAACGGTTAAGTATTCAACAATTGTGTGACGGAATTGTTCCTTTTACAGATCTATAATAAGTCCGCGATAATATATGAAAGTTGATTCACTATAACCTTTTTTATGATCATCAAATCCCTCTCCAACACCTCATAAGTAATCGATACGAGTGAACCAACTAGTGAATTAACCCTTAGAGTGCGTACTGTCAATATATCATCGCTATATGAATTATATATAACTCATAAAGTCCGTAGCATCGATGTTCTGTGGAAAAAACTATTCCGCAGTCTAGTTTAATTAGGAAGAATTACGAATAGCCATTTACATTTAAGAAAAATAATCCAGACTCTGGAAGATCTCAATGCAATGCTCGATGACCTCAGCAGAGCTTCTCAACAGGTAGGCCTAAAAATGAACATGGATTAGACAAAAGTTATGTCCAATATCCATGTTCTGCCCCACCCTGTTATCGTTGAGAACTCGACACTAAATTGTTGAGGAATACACATACCTGGGACACATAGTCCAGCTAGGTAGGGCCAATTTCAAGAAAGAGGTCAACCGCCGAATCCAACTCGGTCGGGCAGCGTTCGGGAAACTCCGGTAGATGTTTTCGTCCAATATCCCTCAGTGCCTGAAGACCAAAGTCTTCGAATAGTGCGTTCGGATCGGAAACGTGGTCGCTGACTATGGGCCTTATTCGTCACTCCGCGTGCGATGGAGAGGGCTATGCTCGGAGTTTCTCTACGCGATCAAATCAGAAACGAGGAGATCCGTAGTAGAACCAAAGTCACCAACATAGCCTTACGGAAAAAGTAAAAAATAATTGCGGATTATTTTTTAGTATTCTTTGTTTTCTTATATTCGGAGTCGGCGTCAGCCAAGGTACGTGCGTCCCGCCACTTGGCAGCTCACACCTATAACTATATATATAGTTACAAGCTATAGATGTAGGTGCCTACTTTGGCTGACACCGACACCAAATATAAGAATACGCAATTATTTTATACTTTTTAGAGCATATTAATACATTTGTAAGAGTTTGTTTCGAAGGCGGTTCTTTTTTTGCTAAAATTTTTACTTATTTTATGATTTATAGTGTAACTAAAGTAAACTAACTGAAGTTTACATTAGTTATAGCCACACCCGGGATCAAAGCCGCTAATTTATATGTTACAGGTTATTTATTTAACCATCTCGCTATCACTAGTCTTTTATATGGTAATCGAGCACAAAGTTATACGCAAAAGTTTCCCTTAACCCCCTTTCCCTCCACAATCGGGTATCCGCGTCACTCACAATGCACCATATAAATATTGTAATGTAGCAACAAACGTAAGCTCATTGCCATTTGATTACAGACATGTACATATTCTGCCTTAAGTTGCAGCCGTACTGTAAGCCGTTGAGGAGTTCCGTTTATCATCATATTTAAGTAAGATTCACTTCACCATACCAATGTTACGGTAGGCGACTCAAATATCCTGATAGCCTATAAAAGATTCGGCCGAGTATCGTTAATTTGCTCCAAAGAATTGAAGAGTTCCATCAATTTGTCATGTTTCCTATGAAAAAAACTATCATCAAACAACGCTTGATGTATACCCTTTCCAATAAAAAATCGAATCATCGAAATCGGTTCACGTGATTTTGAGTTATTCGTCAATTTGTGGCGCTCATGCTTAATGCAAATTTAAGACTTATCGACCCTACGACTAGCTTCTCTATTCGTATAAAAAAAATATCAAAAACGGTTTACCCAGTCGGAAGATATGAGGTAAGAAACATACGAATTGATAACCTCCTCCTTTTTATGAAGCCGGTTAAAAATAAGAGGTTAACAACGAACTGCCGCCGATAAGGCGATGGAGTAGCGGCGATGATGTCACCGCCACTCGGTCACGTGGACAACTAGGAGATGAAGCTTATTTATTTGCTACAAAGAACCCCGAACCTTGTTATCTACCGCTTAAAATACAAATTGGAACAACAATGGCGTCAAAATAACTAATAACAGTTACTCTTGTTATTTAAAAATATACTTTAATGGCATATTTTTAAGGTTTATATTTAATTGGCTATCGTAATAGGCTCTATATTATAACATAGTAACAATTACAGTTTACTCTTGTTAATTAAAAAATGTACTGTAATACCATGTTATTAGGGTTTGTATTTAAATGGGTATGAAGTACCATTTTATATACTAAAATGTAATAACAATCACAGTTTACTCTTGTTATTTAAAATTCACTTTAATACGATATGTGTACGAAGTACCAAACGCTTACACTAAATCGTAACATTCTTTATTGAAGTAGGCTTAAGTTTTCTTTTTTTCCTGGAAAATGCATTTACGCACTCCGCCTAGGAGATAGACGGGAGTGTAGGACTCGCCGGTAGTACCAGAATAACATTCAAAAATGACTTTTTTGCATTCGTTGTGCCATTCCACCCTGGCCCCTCCGAATGAAGCCGGCTCAAAAGTGCATTACAGGGGAGCAGTTGGTTAAACTCCTGTCTTCTGTTTTCTGTCTCTTTGACGTGCCTCCTTCAACTATTTGCCAGTGAGAGATCCGCACCTATCAGTAACGTCAGAAGATGACGCTGGGGTCACCATGCGGGACATTCGGCCACCATATGGTGCGCTGTGTCTACAGGCATACCACACTCGTGGCAAGTGGCCGACGGATCACAACCAACGATTTGATGCAGGTATTTTCCAAGGCAGCCATGACCAGTAAACACATGCACCAACCGGTTGGAAAGCAATTCGTGACCTCTAAGTGGGGTTCACTAGCTACTGAGGTCTTTCTGGATCAAGGCTCTGTCAGCAAGAACTTTGACTCTCCAGATCTCATCGGCAGGCGTTTCCCCTTTGGCCCTCGCAACTACTCAGCACTAGTAAGAAGCTGCGAGATCTAACGCCTTCAACTCCCAAGGAGTATCGCCTACCAGAAGAGTTGCTCCCGTCCAGAAGAAGTAGGCTTGACTGGAATGTCAACGTTTGGTAAATGATACAGTCTAAGATGGAAGCCAGTTAACCTGGTAATTTCACTCTTAATGGTTTCTATTCTACATAGGATCATACCGGAACCTTAAGAGGCTTCGGCAGTGTCTCATTCCTAATCTACCAGCTAATAAAATTGGGTTCTTGGCACGATGCAATGTCAAAATCATTTAGACTTAAACTAGTTACCTTCGCCGGAGGAGGCGGGGTACAAGGCAGCGCCTGTCCCTACTGCCTCATTCATGAATGAAGAGGGTTCCGTTGCGTGGAACGAAGGAACACGAGGTGATGCAAATGAAACGATACTAAATTTATGATTACGAAACATCCTTCAACTAGGTTATCGTACTTCAAACCTGTTATTTTATTATTCCGTCTAATAGACTGTTGCAATGCTTTTTTGTAATCGACAGACCGACTAGTGTCTGCGGACGTTGCGTGTGACCTTGCTCATACGTTTTTTTTGCAATAATATCGATACATTTAAGAAAAAACATGTTTGTACCTTGTCTAACAGAGGAACACTTGGAGGAAGTGAAACTTCACTAACTTATGTAAGTATTTGGTGAGGATGTTGTGCTGGTCTCGTATAAATGAATCGTATATTGAATGAAATTGGTCCTTCGAGCCGGATAATAAGTAAACACACCGTCTATAACGACATATCGCTTGAAACAATTATATTTATTGATACACATCGGCTATAAAGACCAATCTAGTGTTTGTCCCGGTAAAAAAGAGTTTATGTGTTGTTCATGAGGAATGAAGTTGTTAAGTCTTACTTTAAAAACTAGTGTACTTTATATCACAACACTGAAGTAAAACATGCAAGCTGTCCCATCGCCTCGCCCGATCACATTTTACGCAACGCTCTCGTTACTGATTCGCCAGCTTACTTTCAAAGTCTACTACACACGCGCATTTCGTTTCCAAAACAAACAAACAACCTTTAATTTTATAGCGAAGAAGTACAACATATGTAGCTAACTTTTATACTTTATTTTATGCGTTAATTTATTATGAGTATATTTAAAATACGTTGTATGGTATTACAGCACCATTAGCAAATAAAACAGCTGATGATAACCATGGAAACCGCCATATTTTGCCACAACCTCACTCGAAGCCGGTTGTAATGTGACAGGCGTTACATAGGTGGAAATATAAAAGGCAATAGAAAAAAGTTTCGCTTTAATATCGATAATTTTCCCCAAAATATCGATGCTTCAATAAATCGTGCCCATCCCTACGGTGGCGCCAGACACCCTAAAATAAGTAGGTATTTACTGTTCACATTATATTGGCCTCCATTTACGTTTGTCGCAACCTTGGGACTGGAGATTCAAAGTACAATTTTTACAATTGATGGTGAGTCAATTTTTTCTTCAGAACTTTGAGAACCAGTTTAGACTCTCTCACCCCAATTCATACACCCTTGTCCAATATTTGCAAGTAGGCTATTACGGGACTTTTGAATCGTCAAATGTAGCTTTTAAGTTAAGTTCTAAGAGAAAAGAGTGCTGATCTGGGAAGATATCTTCGTATCGCCTGCGAATTAAGAAAAAAATAGTCGATAATTGCAATTTTAGTAAGAAATGTAGTCAAAACTTAACAAAATCAATTCATAATCAATAAAACGCAATATTTACGCACAGATCAGATTCCCGCCAAATTCCAACAAATATTACAGTTGCGATCAGAAATCTTTGGTTGTCAATGTCAAATGTCAAAACATGTGTCAATGTCAAAAACAAACTAAAAAGAAAAAGTATTCTCCTTAAATAGTTTTGATTTCCGAACGATGGGATGAACATCAAACGTTTGACGTTCAAAACCAAGAAAATAGAAAATAGACTTAGATTTATTTAAGGCGAAAGTAAAGTTGTTGTTTTTAGTAATATTACAAGCATTTTTTCATATTTATTCGTCTTTTAAACCCTCATATACAGAAATATAGGGATTTTATGACAATATTATTTCTTATTGCTCAAGGTGATCAGATTTCAACGAAGCTTATATAATACGTCTGAGGAGTCAGGATTAAAGTTACTCTTTGTCCCTCCCACCTCCCTCCATATTGTCACCGGCCGTCGACCCAGCGTTATACGTCTTGATATACGAAACGAATGACTTTACATTGAATAGAAGCTCGTTTTTTAATTTATCTCATATTTAGAAAATAAAGATGGGCCACTGTTTAACGTAGATGCTCAATAAAAACCAATTTCCTTGTGTATCAGCGTAAACGACCACTTATTGAAATCTCCGAAAATATTTACCAGAATGACTTGAAATTCAGCTTATGTTATCCTCTCGTGTCGTAGTCTCGTTTTTTTTTTTTTTGCGCTTGGAAAGGCTTTAATTTTATAAGTAGATGTACTTGTTGCTAAAGCAGTTGGATAGTTGAATACATAAATAGAAATTAAAAAAAAAAGAACCGCCTTCAAAACAAACTTACAAATACATTAATATGCTCTAAAAAGACACCGACTCCAAATATAACAATTCGAAGAACACTATAAAAGAATACGCAATTATTTCTTACTTTTCAGAGCATATTAATGTATTTGTAAATTTGTCTTGAAGGCGGTTGTTTTTTTGTTAAAATTTCTATTTATTTTTTGATTTTTAGTGAAACTGAAGTAAACTAACAAATTTGTCTCAATATGTCTACATCTAAAACTCGTTTCTCATATGAGATAGCACCGTTTAAATGAAACAACTTTACAAAGTAAAATATACATTAATATTGCCACACCCGGGATTGAACCCGAAACCTTTATACCACCGCTTCACACATAATTCACCTTTAAAATATTGCAATGCAGCAACAAACGAAAGGTCATTGGCATTTGATTAGACAGTTATAGATTTTGCCAAAAATCACACTCTTACTGTAAGCCGTTGAGGAGTTCCATTGATCTTCATATTTAACTACCACTAGCACTTGACCATACCGAAGTTACGGTAAGCGACTCAAATATCAGGATAGCTTATAGAAGATTCTGCAGAATATCGGTAATTTACTCCTAAGAATTGAAGAGTTCCGTCACTTTGTCATGGATACCATCATCAGAAAACTATCACAAAACGACACTTGAAGTATATCCTTTCCAATAAAAAAAGAATCATCGAAATCGGTTGGCGTGATCTTGAGTTATTTGTCCATTTGTCGCGCACATGCTTACGCAAATTTAAGACTTATCCGGTTTTCTCATGGATGCCATCATCAGAACTGGTTTTAAAAAAATGGGACCCTATGACGAGCACCCCCTTTAACCGAGCAAAAAAAAATACAGACGAATTGATAACCTCCTCCTTTTGTTGAAGTCGGTTAAAAAGGCAATTAAGGCGTTAAAGACACGTGCGTCGGATCGCCTCGGTTTGGAAACCGACTCTAAGGCCGCACTAGGGATGCTATAAAAGGAGCCGAGAGCTTGGGTTCGGTACGCATTCTTAGTGACTGCATCGGGGAACGGATCGTTGTCACTGATAACTAGTACTGCTATAATACTAGACTTCTGCTTTTGTCATATACATATTTAGGTGCGAACTGAAAAGCAGGTTCAAGCCGTGTTTTACGCCTTTTCGCAGACACGTATCAAATATTTTATAATAAGTTTTTTTTGTCCTATACATATTATATAAATAACTCTGTATATATATTGTGTAGTGTAAAATTTGATTAGGCCGATTATTAAGGCGTGTTTTCTTTAGTTCTTCAAACTATTTGTGGTAATTGAAGTTTCGCAAACGCAAGGTAACTATACTCCCGTTGGACAGCGATAAAAAGCTCTACGGCAGGGGTCGGCAACCTGCGGCGACCTACATTCTCTTAAAATAGACGAATGCTCACATTTCGATCGAAATCATGCCCGCCCATATTGTGATTTTTATCAAATATGTTTGTTAATTTACGTAATGTTATTAACTACATAAAAATATGTTTAGCAAAGTAATTTTTAATAACGTCCCACAGCTGGGCACAGGCTTCCTCACTCATAGGAGGTGAGATGTGTAAACAAAAACCATGAAAGCCTTGTTAACCTAGTGGTAAGATACGTGATGCATTCTTGTTCAGTAAACTCCATTGTTTCTCTCTATGAGAAGAGGTTGACGTGCTTCATTGTTTTCTTGGTAAAGGAAACCGACATATCTTGGAATCAATTGTAGGATACGTCTTGATGGACCCGTGATAATATTCACTTAGTGAAATACACAATTTTAATACAAGAATTAAAAGCAAACTTGCAATTCCATATTTTAGAAAGGAGAAGGTTCATAAATCATTTACCGGGTTAAGCATACGCATTTTTAATAATATATCTCAATCAGTTTTAGATTTGCCTCTACATAATTTTAACATCCTTTTACAGAAGGCATATTATAATGTTGTTAATAAATGTCTGGACTGGATTCCAGTCGCTCACAAAAGTCAATATATTGTAAGATACAAAACTATTTTTAAAAGAGTAACCGCTGAGTTTCTTCTCAAAAGCTTATTTCTTTTCAATACTTCATGAGCAATATAAGAGTATTATGTCAGTGGTCTTAAGTCTTTAAATTGTGAAGTAGCTATGAGATCATTGTAAAATTCTGTTAGTTTGATAAATAAATAAAAAACCTGTATTTTCACTGAGTAATAGACTCTATTGCTTTCTCAGAATAAAAACGCATTAATGGAACCCAAGACGTGAAAAAATTGATCACAAAAATCTGTCATCGTGAGCGCTGCGAAAACTATTGATGATAGAACAAAAAAATGTTCTACAATATTATAGAACGTATTAATATTTACAAAACAGTCCAAGATACCATATGTCCAAGTACTGTAGTTATGCCACATCAACTGCTTTATTACATTTAAAAAGTGAAGTGTCGAAAATAATCAAACCATATTATTCATACCTCTGTATTCATTATCCTATTAAAGACCGCTTCAATACCTGTGAAATACCATTTAAATTATTAAAATCGGTCATTCCATTCAAAAGATATAACGATTTAAAAAATGCGAAGAAAATTGTAGCGACCCTTATAACTCGGCCTGCAACTGGTGAGTTCGCTCATATTCCAAGGATACCAATGATACCCACCGATGTATCTATAATGTCGGACGTTCTACGTAAATGATGTTACTAATTAAACAACGGATTAGTTAGATATATATTCGTTGTAAAGTAAAATCCGAGTCAATCTATAGCCCGACGTAGTCCTAAGCCTAAAATTATTTTAATTAGGTACACTCTTAAGAGGGTCACAATATTTGAATATCTGGGACATTATGTTTCGGAGGACCTTAAGGATCAGGCAGACATAGAGAGAGCGCAGCAGTTCGGTGTAACATGATAGTCCGAAGATTCTCCCGGTGTAGCGAGGAGGTTAGAATTACGCTTTTTAAAGCGTATTGCCAGACCTACACTGGGACCCTTTGGACTAATTACACCCAAAAGGCACTGGACACTTTTAGGGTTCAATATAATAACGCGTTCCGTATGTTGTTCGGCCTACCCAGATTTTGCTCGGCATCGGCCATGTTTACTGAGGCAAGGATGGATGATTTCTTTGCCCTGCAAAGAAAAAGGCTGGCGTCTTTGTTGACAAGGTTACGTTCCAGCACAAACAGCATCTTGAGGATGTTTATTGGAAAGATGGACTCGCCTCTTTACCACCAATTCCTCAAGGTGCAGTTTGGGCTGGATAATAAGATGGGAGTTTATTAGTATAGAAATTATTATTATTATTTTTTTGTTAATATTATTGTAATTAATTTTAGGTTAGATTAAGAAAAGAAAGATTAGGAATAAGTTATTTATGTTACTAACAATGTTGCTAGAATAAAGAAATTTTTTTTATTATTATTATTATTAGTAGCTTCAAAAAATCTATGTCAAAGGTATCAGTATATTCAAATGTTCTATGAAAATTTTGTGATTTTTATAGTTATTGAACGCTTTGAATATTGAAGGACACGACCTGAATTGTGGAGAACTAGAGCTTACTGATTTCCATTTATAGATCCGTCATTAAGTTGTGTGACACGTAGAAGCAGGTCAACAGGTCGACAGCCCCATGTCATGACAGAAATCAATCTTTTCTACTTATCGCTCCTTTGTTCTACTAATATAGAAATATACTAATAATAACTAGCATAAATTCCTCTGGGTCACGTAAGTCACACACATATATAGCATCACGCCTCATTCCCATAGGGATAGGCAGAGACCACGTTCTTCCACCTGCCACGATCCTTGCATATCTCCTTCGCTTCTTTCATTCTCATTAAACATTTCATTCAAGTTCGTCGGTTTAGAGTACTCTTGACCTGGCCCTTATTTCAAATGTCCTGGATTTGGTCCAGAAAAGCCATCTAAGCATACCTTTATCAATTTTAGTCACTACATCTTCTTTTATATCACAACGTTCTCTTATCACACTATTTCTTACTTTGAAAAGTCATACAGAGACGGTTAAAGAGAGAACCAGTTTAATTACTATTGTGACTCACAAAGTTTCTTGATTTAGTCAAATTGTTGCTAATGTACGGAATTATTTTGTCGCCTTAACGGCGTCTATATATAAACAAACGCGACTGACAAACGTTCGCTAAGCAACGAGTAAGCGCTCTGTTTGTGAGCTTTTTCTTTATTTATTACTATTATATACATCTGTCCTATTATATTTTGTACGAATATAATTTAATAATAATCTAAATAACCTAATAATATTTCGGACCTTTGCTTACTAAATTTTAAGATTCTTTACTGTACTGTTTTCTTCAGTTCCTAAAGGATTTATTATTAGTGTTCCGCTGCTATTTTATCAGTTGTTATATAGTCTGTAGTCTTCCTTGATGAAAGGGCTATCTAACATACAAATCTGACCAGTAGTTCGTGTGGTTAGGTTAGGTTAGGTTAGGTTAGTTAGTTACCGCCGCGGCAGGTCCACCATCGACGCGATCGCGCGGGTGAGGGACCTCGCGGAGGAGGCGGCGTCCGAGGGTGAGGTGGTGTTGGCGGTGTCCCTGGACATCGCCAATGCATTCAACACTCTGCCTTGGGACGTTGTCGGGCAGGCGCTCGGGTATCATGGGATGCCCCGGTATCTGAGGGATATGATAGGCGCGTACCTCAGCGACCGGTTCGTCTCGTTCTCGACGGCTACTGGACCGGTGAGTAGGGAGATGACGTGCGGTGTTCCGCAGGGGTCGGTTTTGGGACCGCTGCTGTGGAACATCGGCTACGACTGGGTGCTTCGCGGTGCCCTCTTGCGGGGCGTCGGCGTGACTTGTTACGCCGACGACACCCTCGTAACGGCCCGCGAACGCACTTTCAGAGAGGCGCGCGTGCTCGCAACAGCGGGCGTCGCGCAGGTAGTTGCGAGAATCCGGCGGCTCGGGCTGGAGGTCTCGCTAGAGAAGTCGGCAGCCATCTGCTTCCATGGACCGCGAAGAGCGCCCCCAGGGGGGGAGAGTCTAGTGGTCGGGGGGATNTACACCCAAAAGGCACTGGACACTTTTAGGGTTCAATATAATAACGCGTTCCGTATGTTGTTCGGCCTACCCAGATTTTGCTCGGCATCGGCCATGTTTACTGAGGCAAGGATGGATGATTTCTTTGCCCTGCAAAGAAAAAGGCTGGCGTCTTTGTTGACAAGGTTACGTTCCAGCACAAACAGCATCTTGAGGATGTTTATTGGAAAGATGGACTCACCTCTTTACCACCAATTCCTCAAGGTACAGTTTGGGCTGGATAGTAAGATGGGAGTTTATTAGTATAGGAATTATTTTTTTGTTAATATTATTGTAATAAAATTTAGGTTAGATTAGGAAAAGTAAGATTAGGAATAAGTTATTTATGTTACTAACATAGTTATATTATTATTAGTAGCTTTGTCTCCAAAAAATCTATGTCAAAGGTATCAGTATATTCAAATGTTCTATGAAAAATTTGTGATTTTTATAGTTATTGAACGCTTTGAATATTGAAGGACACGACCTGAATTGTGGAGAACTAGAGCTTACTGATTTCCATTTATAGATCCGTCATTAAGTTGTGTGACATGTAGAAGCAGGTCAACAGGTCGACGGCCCCATATCATGACAGAAATCAATCTTTTCTACTTATCGCTCCTTTGTTCTACTAATAGTATACTTCTAATACTAATAATAACCAGCATAAATTCCTCTGCGTCACGTAAGTCACACATATATAGCATCACGCCTCATTCCCATAGGGATAGGCAAAGGTCACGTTCTTCCACTTGCCACGATCCTTGCATTTCTCCTTCGCTTCCTTCATTCTCATTAAACATTCCATTGAAGTTCGTCGGTTTAGAGTACTCTTGACCTGGCCCTTATTTTAAATGTCCTGGATTTGATCCAGAAAAGCCATCTAAGCATACCTTTATCAATTTTAGTCACTACATCTTCTTTTATATCACGTTCTCTTATCACACTATTTCTTACATTGAAAAGTCATAAAGAGACGGTTAAAAAGAGCGAACCAGGATTCACACAAAAAGAGTTCTGATTCACAAATGTTTCTTGATTTAGTCAAATTGTTGCTAATGTACGGAATTATTTTGTCGCCTTAACGGCCTCTATATATAAACAAACGCGACTGACAAACGTTCGCTAAGCAACGAGTAAGCGCTCTGTTTGTGAGCTTTTTCTTTATTCATTACTATTATATACATCTGTTGTATTCTATTTTGTACGAATATAATTTAATAATAATCTAATTAATCTAAAATTTCGGACCTTTGCTTACTATGTTTTAAGAATCTTTACTGTACTGTTTTTTCAGGTCCTAAAGGATTTATTATTAGTGTTTCGCTGCTATTGTATCAGTTGTTATATAGTCTGTAGTCTTCCTTGATGAAAGGGCTATCTAACATATAATTCTGACCAGTAGTTCGTGTGGTTAACCCTTCAACGTTATCTTTTAAGTTTAACTCATTCCTATGTGATGCAAACGAAGTTGTATTGATCTGGTATATGGGGGCAAAGAACCTGTTAACTTTTTTATAAATCAATTATATATAAGTCGGTGTAAAACCGGAGCGAATCACTAGTGCATCACACATGCAATACAGAGTTCAAAGACATATTCAGTACGTGGAGTGAACGAAGCGTTAAGGTGAGGTCGAATAAAAAAACATCCACCTGATTTATATAGATAGGAAGACTACGGAGCAGTGAACTTTCAGAGACCAATAGACCAAGTTCTATTAGGAAATCGAATAAAGTAAATATATTTGCAGGCTTTTGTATCAAAATCCATTCATTTTCTAACCGACTTCAAAAAAAGTAGGTTACCAATTTGTCTGTATTGTTTTTTATGTTTGATACCTCATATCTTCCGACTGGATGAACTGATCTTGATGATTCTTTGTTTATATGAAAGGTGGTGGCTTGTGGTAGGGTCCTAATTTTTTCTTAGTCTAGTTCTGATGATGGCATCCATGAGAAAACTGGATAAGTCTTAAATTTGCATTAAGCATGTGCGCTACAAATGGACGAATAACTCAAGATAAATCAATAGATTTCGATGATTCGTTTTTTATTGGAAAGGATATACTTCAATGGTTCTTTGATGATAATTTGGTTAGGTTTTGATCCTGGAAGTCTTGACAAAGTAACGGAACTCTTAAATTTTTAGGAGCAAATTAACTATTCTCGGCAGAATCTTTTATCTCTATCAGGATATTTGAGTAACCTACAGTACCGTTGGTATGGTCAAGTGATTGTCGTAGTTAAATATGATGATCAATAGAATTCCTCAACGGCTTACAGTTCGGGTGCGATTTGTGGAGAATATCTAACCGGCTAACATATAAGTTTCACTTTTGACATGTGTACTTTGTAGATTTTAATGTAAAGATATGTCGGAGAATAACAGAGAACGGAGAAGCATAAAGCACAGGGGCGTAGGGTTCTCCGCCAAAATCGTTATTAATTTCTTATATTGTGGGCGTTCGTGGGTAATGTTGGTGCAATCATACACTTTATTAAGTAATTCGGAATATAATGTTCCCGATATCAATTTACACAAACTCATTAACACCAATAGCTAGGAACGCGACAGTTCCAACAGTAGACTGCTCCGGTCGAGCGCGACTCGACAAATGCCGAGTGACTCCCGCAGGACTGCCACCATTGACTCTGTCCCCGCCGATAGATGGCGCCAGCGTTCCACTGACATCTGCCCTCCAACATATATATGTTGCATGTAAAAATAATAATAATATACGAGATTGATTACTTTAACCTGATTAAAATAGTCTAATATCATTCGCCAAATCACGAGAATTAAATTATTTCGCGCGCGTTAAAACTATTTTAATATTTCTTAAAAAGCCTGTTTAAATTATATGGTATAATATATCAAAATAATCTACATGAAATACTTGAAGTAACAAATGTATTTAAATTGATTAGAATTAAGATAGATATAAATTTTCAATAACCGCGTTACTTGAGCATTGTTTTAAAAACTAAAATGGATATCGTGAGTTATCCTTAAGACATATATGTATATCATTCTGAGATCTATAAAAGAGGTATTATCCCACCATACATTGTTTTGTTGTATCTCTAATGGATTAGGCAACGTTTTTAATGAAAACTCCAAGGCCGGTAATTTTTTTTTACACTTTGTATTTTAAGTATTTTTATACAAATTCTTGACTTATTATATACGTAAACCTTCCTTAAGAATCCGTCTATCTATCAGTGAAAACTGTAAGAAAATACGTCCAGTGGTTTATGAGTATATCGCCTAGAAACAGACAGGATGAGACACCTACGATCATGATAAGAAAAGTGAACGCAGGGGTCAATATAGTCAATTAAACTCTATTGAGTGTAATTGTACGAATTAGCAAATGTACGGTAAAATCAGTACGGGAGATTAGATTCGTCGAAACAGGCAGACAGACAAAAGAATTGGAATTAAACTCTGTGTCTAGGAGGCTACGACTTGAACACGGCCGCTCTGGGTAAAATTAGACGTGGGACTTAACCCTTAGAGTGCATACCGTCGATATCCCGTCGCTCTGAATGGGCATAAAGTGCGTAGCTTGATGCGATTTCAATAGTTTGGTATGTCCTTTCTACATATTATAAAGAATCCACTTATATTTTAATAAAATCTTGAATACAGTGTATTTTAACTCTCGTTCAATATTACTGTCTTTTTTTTCGCTAGCAAATGTATTTATGCACCCCGACTAAAGGGTTCAGGAGTGTGGGACTCCGCGAGGGTACAAACTCGCAATACCCACTAAAACCCAGCGGGGCCGCTATCAACCATGAGTCAGAGTTTCGTTGAGGCATTCCTCTCTGGCCACTCGGTTGCAGCTCACAAATATTCTACAGGGGGAAGAGGTGTATGAGCCTCCGCCTCCTGTTTCCTCCACCCCTTCGTCGGGTTTGAAATGTTTCGGCAGCATTCACCCTCTTGCCTTTGCCGTGACTCCTTTAGGAAGATGACAGTCTCGCAAAAGAAGGCAACTGCTTTCCAGGCCTGCTCACTGAAAAGTATTACTCTTATACTACTTGCCAGTGAGTGGTCTGTGCCCATCAGCGGCGTCATAATGAGTCGCTGAGGTCCCCAGGCGGGACATTCTGCCACAGTATGGTGGGGAGAAGCAGCCAAAACTATTTTGAATTAGAAAGAACCGAATGATCTCGACAAAAAGTCATGTTTTTTAAACCTTATAAAAACTCTACTGAACTGCTTTATTTCAACTCCGGATTACTTTCAGTCAGAAAATTATTTATGTCAAACATGAATATACAGATTTTACTTTTCAACGTATATATATTTAACAGATACATTTTTAAATTCGTAACATAATTAATGTAAAATGTAAGAGATCAGCAAATTTAAAAATATTCTACGGATATTGAAATTTTTTTGATTGAAAGAGCCAATGAAAGAAATTTTTATATCGATGCAGTAATTTTTGACTTGAGAAAACCAGTAAGTAAATAGCAGCCCATTAACGCCCCACTGCTGGGCATAGGCCTCCTCATTCGCATAAGAGAGGGTTTTGAATTTGGTATTGTATCTATCTTAAATACAACATTTGATAGGATTAATACAGAGGTATGAATATGATTATTGTTGGCATATTTATTAGCTTTTAAAATGTAATTAACTGCCTCATTTGGCTAGTGGTTACATTTTTGACTATAGACATGAGGTCGAGACGGGGGTGAATCACACCGCCGTGCCTCGGAGACCACTTTAAGCTGTCGGTCCTGCGCTTGATCTCTCTCCGGTCGTGTCGGATTCACACCGGACTATGAGAGCGAAGGAATAGAGAGCGCACTTTTGTACTGTGCCTGCCAATCCGCAGTGGAGCAGCGTGGTGGGTCTATGCTCTAAAAATCTTCTCTCATGCGAGTGAGGAGGCCTGTGCCCAGCTATGGGCCGTTAATGGGCTGCTACTTACTTACTTTAAAATGTAAAAAAGTAGTTATAGTGGCATAACTACAGTAGTTGGACATATGGTATTTGGAATTTTTTCGTAGATAAATGAAAAAAAAAAATAATAATAATAATACTGTAGAACATTTTTTGTTCTATAATCAATAGTTTTCCCAGGTGACAGATTTTTTGTGTCCAACTTTTTCTCACCTTGGGTTACGTTAATGCATTTATCTTAGAGATCCCAATTTTTTTTGTCGCTTAGTGAAAAATGCAACTTTCTAATGCTGAAAACATTTTTGAAATCGATTCACTACATACAAAAACGCAAATGTTGCCTCTTTATAATATTAGTATTAGTGCAACATAAATGATAATAACCACAGCATTGAAAGGGTTAAACTAAGCTATCTATTTGATACTTATGTAACTTAGTCGACAGCAGAACCCATACTTAACGATCTAAGAAATAATTGCACTAACATTGAAGACATTTAATTTAGAATAAAATAATATTTTGTTTGGAAAGCTTTTGAAAAGTTTGAGTTTAATATCTACTATGTATTTATGATGTCGTAATTACGTACATATGCAAATTGCGTGAGTCAGCTGACATTTTTTAACTCTCGGCTGTCATCACAACTGATACAGTCGAAGATGGAAGCGAGCTAATCTGGTAAGAGTCAATATTACGCCATTATGCGCAAGCGGGTTGCATCAATGATGGACAGGCTAATGGCCAGTTCCAACACCCTCCTCAGTACATTGGCGGGTAAGTGGGATAGCCCCTTCTGGATAAGCTGGAATGGTGCACACATCAGCTGGAGGAGGCGTCCCCAGTAATTAATTATTAAATTTTATTCTTAAGTATTTTATGTTTTTAGGTTAAGATTATAGGTATAAGTAATTTTTTTTTAACCTATATTAGATATTTTTACTTAACCTATATTAGATAGGTTAAGTAAAAATTGTAACTAACAAATAATATGGGTGTATGCCTGAAATAGATTTATTATTATTAAGAATATACCTCTTATGGTTTCTACACAGCATCTATTAAATAGCCACGATGAAAGTTGTGCAAAATTGCACACAGACGAAGTAAAAGCACAAGTTTGTAATACAAAAGTTAGTAAAGATTTCCCACGTCACGTTTTTTGTGATATTACTCAAAGAGAGTTAATATAAACGTGACAAAAAGTGTGAGTCAGTTATTCACAAAAGACTTCATTGACTTCATTACGTGTCGTTGGTCACGTAACAACTACCAAGTTAAAGGCAAAATCAACATATTCTTTACTCAAGTAGTCTCAAAAAGCACTTTTAGTAGTCACACGAAGTCTGTCCGTTAGTAACAAATCTACCATCGGTTCGGAAAGTTGAATCAGTTGAGAAGAAACTGACGAGAAACATTTGTAATTCTGTATATATGTTGGTGTGGGGCAGAGTCAATAAGTGGCAGTCCCGCAAGTCTCGGCAGTTCTCGAGTGACGATCGGCCGGAGCGGTCGACTATTAAAACTGTCGCTAGCTATTACTATTAATGAGTTTGTGTAAATTGATATCGGGAACACTATAATCTGAGTTAATTAATGAAGTGATTGATTGCACCTACATTACCCACGAACGCCCACACTATGGAAATTATGGATGCCATTCGATTGGGCGGAGAGCCCTATGCCGTTATGCTTTATGCTTTCTTACTCTCTTATTCTCAGACATATATATTTGCAACGTTTTCACACAAAAACTACTGGACTGATTTAAAAAATTTTTTCACCATTAAAAAGCTGCTTTTTCACTAAACGACATAGACTATATTAATTTCTGAAAAAAATTGGGATCCTTAATAAAAATGCATTAATGTAACACAAGGTATGAAAAAAATTGGTCACAAAAAATCTGTCATCGCGTGCGCTGGAGAAACTATTAATGATAGAACAAAATAATGTTCTACAATATTATAGAAGGTATTAATATCTACAAAAAAGTCCAGGATACCATATGTCCAATTACTGTAGTTACGACACTGTAACTCCTTTTTTGCATTTTGAAAGTTAATAAAAGTGCCGACAATAATCAAACTATATTATTCATACTTCTGTGTTAACTAAAAAGGCATTTTCTTAAGAAGTACATCACTGCTTGAATGACCTCAATTACAACTATTATCGCTTTTTTTTTGTTTAATCAATTATGGTGTTGCTACCACATCGCTGGGAAATGCTTTTATGCACACCGCCCAATCGGAATATGTAAAACAAGCACTCCGACTAGTCGGTAGTGTGGGACTCACTGTCTAGTAGAATACCCACTAAAACCCAGCGGGCCCTCGTCATCCTAAATTGGGACACCAGCGGCTCGCTTGCGCAATCCAATATGGTGTCCCGGATGAAGCCAAATCGAGTTTCAAGTCAGTGGGCGAGGCGCGCATAGCCGCGCCTTCTACCCCCAAGCCTTCTGCGACGGATTGCAGGGGCGTCAGGAGCCAACTCCCGCTCCCTTTCCCGAGCCTCCTTTAGCGAGATGACAGTCTCGCAAAAGGAGGCTACGGCTCTCCATCCTGCTTCGCTGGCGACCATCGCACTTACTATGCAAGCCAGCGAGAGGTCAACTCCAATCAGTGACACCAGAAGATGTCGCTGAGGGCCCCACGCTGGTAAATGGTGTTGCTACCACTGCTGTTTATGTTATAGTTTACACCTAGCTTTAATTATTATTAATTTTTGTTTATTTTTATCTTATTTTTCTTTATTTCTGCCTATCTCTGTATTCTTTCTTTAACACTGTAATGCACATGTACCAACGACTTTTCTAACACAAGAAGGGTTGGCTGGTAGATAAAGCTTTGTAAGCCCGCCGTTTGCACTCTGTGCAATAAAGTTTATAAAATAAATAAATAAAATAACCCTTATCTTATTAAACGATATGTTATTAATATAATAAGAGGCAATGTAACAATCTTGTTAACAATTTAGTTGATCTATTTGTATAGTTGTCACAGCTACTATGACTCATGACCACAAAGCAATAATTATGTTTTTTTCCTTGTATACAATGCTAAGTAAAAAACTGTACACGATAATTACTTATTGCGACTTAAACATCGCTAGAACTATTGTAGTTTCTGCTGTGATTATATATTTTTGGTTTTATTTTCATTATACAAAATCAGCTCTTTTGAATCGTCAAATATCGCTTTTTTTCATATATTACTTCGTATGTACGACTGATGACGATATTAAAGAACGACAATCTAAATTTAAGTGGACTCCCATGCGCCCTGTTCGGAGAAGAACCCACTACAAACAGTCAGGTGTACTTTTTGTTTCTCATCATCAATACAATTTATTCTATATCGATTGGAGCAACTCATTCACTCCCAGAGTTTTTTATCTTCCCAAGTATTCTTTCAAATTATAGAATGGTTTCTAAATTCGTTTTGTTTTAATAACAGATTTTAATTTATTTGATGACATCTTTGTATCTTCTGCCTCATTGTTAGCATGTTCGACTACAGACATGAGGTCCTGGGTTCGAGTCCCGGGTCGGCCAATTCCAAAATCAATATTGAGTTTTCTGTTACGATTTTCTCAATATTTGCCTGAAGTTGGGACGTTGGCGGTGTTATTTACCCCCGTGCCTCGGAGAGCACGTTAAGCCGTCGGTCCTGCGCCTGATCTCTCTCGGTCGTGTCGGATTCCCGTCACATCGGACTATGAGAGTGAAGGAAAAGAGTGCACTTGTGTACTATGCCTGTCAATCCGCAGTGGAGCAGCGTGGTGGGTCTATACTCTAAAAACCCTCGCTCCTCGGAGTGAGGAGGCCTGTGCCCAGCAGTGGGACGTTAAAACGGCTGCTACTTACTTACTTGCATCTTCTGGGAGTTTGTTATAGAAACGTATACAGTTACTTGTTAAGTGAAAGCACTTGTTTTTGTAAAAGTCAATATTATTATGGACATACAACAGGTTTTTTTTGCTGCTCTGAATTTGTTTCTTAGCGACTCGTTTGGACCCAAATAAAACGCACAAACAGCCCTTTTCTGCTGTACAAACTTGGCATCTATATCAGCAGCATTACCCCAAAGTAAAATACCATATGACATGAAAATAATTGAAATAGATCAGTCTGCCAGTATCAACGTCCGTAAGATAACGACATTATTTAAAAAGACATCCATTGAGTTATTGAAGAGGGGGAGAGGATTCGCTGGAATCTCAAAGCTTGAATAAATGTGGCCGCGTTAGTTTAGTATTTCTGTACACTAAAACTATGGAATCGGTACAATTTAGTCTGGAAGTATAGTGCGTTGTAAAAATAGTATCGGGTGTGCGAAACCGCTTTGAAATGTATAAATACACAGACCTATTGCCCGCGTGTTGCCCCACGGATAGAGACGGGATAATAGATTTATATTGAGGCGAGAAAGCAGTTGCAGAAGCCCTTGGTCCATGTTCGGATAGCAGATTTAGTTATTGCATTTTCTAAGGTACATAGAACTAGACAATACCAACGTTACAGTTGCTTCAACCGATGGACTTCCACTGCTGGACATAGGTCTCACGAAATGATGCCCACAAGACCCGATCTTGCGCTGCCTGGCTCCAACGGCTACCGACGACCCTCCTTATATCAACGGCCATCGGTTCGTCGTAATATGTGCTCCACCCATTGCCACTTCAGGTTTGCGATTAGTAGGGCAGGGAGGAATGTAGCTTACGTGGCCTTAAGCTACATTGCAGTCAGACCACGGGATGTGTATGTCATCGCACAGTGGCGGCACCAGATGAAGGTTCCTACGGACATCCTGGAGCCACCTTACATGTGCCGAGGAGGGCCACCGAGGGGGTTTTACTGGGTATAATCCTACATAACCTGGCCTTTCCCCCAAGAGGCCGGGTATCTTTAGAAGATTACCCCCCCGTGAAAAAAAAGGGCTATATCGGTGAATTTGGTTCTGCTACGGATTTCCTCATTTCTGATTTGATCACGTAGAGAAACTCCGAGTATAGTCCTCTCCATCGCACGCTGAGTGTCTCTGAGCTTTCGAATGAGGCCCATAGTCAGCGATCATGTTTCCGATCCGTAGGAAAGCACTGGCAATACGCACTGTTTAAAGACTTTAGTCTTCAGGCACTGAGGGATATTGGACGAAAACATCTTCCGGAGTTTCCCGAACGCTGCCCAACCGAGTTAGATTCGGTGGTTGACCTTTTTCTCGAAATTGAATCTACCTAGCTGGACTGTGTCCCAGGTATGTAAACTCGTCAACAATTTCGAGTGTCGAGTTCTCAACGATGAATGGGTGGAGCGGAACATGGATATTGGACTTTAGTCTTATCCATGTTCATTTTTAGGCCCACCTGTCGAGAACCTCTGCTGAGGTCATCGAGCATTGCATTGAGATCTTCCAGTCTCTGCCATAATGACCCCGTCGTCGGCAAACCGTAGATGAGTGATGTACTCGCCATTGATGCTAATGCCCAGTCTGTTCCACTCTATAAGCTTGAAGGGGTCTTTCAACGGTAGGTAATTCAAATATCCGGATAGCCTGTAAAAGATCCTGCCAAAAATCGTTAATTTGCTCCTAAGAATTGAAGAGTTCTGCTACTTGGTCAGGGATTCCATGATCAAAACCTAACCAAACTATCATTAAACAATCTTTAAAGTATATCCTTTCTAACAAAAAATAATCGAAATCTATTGGCGTGATCTTGAGTTATTCGTCACGGTTTTCTCATGGATGCCATCTTTCATATAAAAAAGAAACATCAAAATCGGTTCACCCAGTTGGAAGATATGAGGTGACAAACATAAAAAAAGTACAGACGATTTGTAAACCTCCTTCTTTTTTGAAGTCGGTTAGAAAGTGTTTGGACTTGATTCCAGTTGCACATGAAACTTAAACATACAGATACTATATTTAAAGAAGTAACCGCTAAAGTTTCTTGCCCCCCTCCGAAACGGTGATAGATTTTTTACCTGATGATGTTTCAGAATAAGGAATATTTTGACTTTGATTGTATCCTCATCTGATGGTAAGCGATAATGTAGTCTTAACCCTTTTAGAGCCACTGTCTTTTTGCAATTTGTTGTCTTTAAAAGAAAATTTTAAATCTTAAATTATATATACATCGTTAAAACGATCCTCGGCAATCTTCGTACAAAAGAAGCGTCGCTTTAACGACGCTAGGCGCTAATATAGTTAAGATGAAATCGCACTAGTTAGGAAAGAGTACTTAACCTCTTACGGTTTCTACACAATATCTAATCAGTCAACTAGTATAATAGACCGGTCTTCTCTCTCTCATGTGAATATAAATGGCGTTATCTATTAAAGACAGCGAAGTATTTCGTGTTTTAAACCCACAAGCGACTAAACGGTCAATAGCACCTGGATCTCAGCCAATATTGATAGAAACAATATATTATCCACATGAGCATGTTGTACCCGTTCAGAGCACAATTAGAGACGAGCAAACTGCCTCATTGGTCTAGTGGTTAGTATGTTCGGCCAAGAGAATAGAAAGTTGGAAGGGGAAGGCCAAGGCGAACGTTCCTAGATCAAATCCAGGACATTTTAATTAAGGGCCAAGTCAAGAGTACTCTGAACCGACGAACTTGTATAAAAGGTTTAATGAGAATGAAAGAAGCGAAGGAGATGTGGAAGGACGTGGTCTGTGGGAATGAGGCGTGATGCTATGTAGGAATAGAAAGTGCACTTGTGTACTATACCTGCCTGCCCGCAGTGGGTCTATGCTCTATCAACCAGACATGTGCCCAGCAGTGGGACGTTAATGGGGCCGTTCAAGTATTACGAGCGGGGGGGGGGTCTTTGTATTGCTTATTTTGGATTACATGGGAAGTAGGGGTCTAGATGATGATTACGTCATCGATAGTTATTTTTACACAAATGGCAGCCCTCACATTGTCTATACTTAGGAAACGCATTTTCGGGGATTCCCGCATATAATGAATACTTTAGAACCGATTAGGGGAATTACCGCACGTTTTTCACTTGTCTAAATTTCTGTCTGCGCGTCGTGACGGGAGACAATAAACTCACGTTTTACAATTAGCATTATTTACGCTCCATCACATTAGTACAGCTAAAAGAAACGCGGCGGTGGCAGCTAGCGGTCGTTGACTCGAGCTGAGACGTCAGCTGTTTTTAATTTTGTGTTTCATTGCTGGTTCTTTTTAGTAATGTAATAATATAGTACGTTATATATTTTTTTATTGTGTCATTAGTAATATCGCCTGTCTCCTAACACCTGTATATCTATATACATAAAAGTCGATGTTTGTTACCAATGGGTTTCGAAACTACTTAACTGGTTTTGATATTTCTTTTCATTTTTCTGGATTTGCTCCTAAAAGTAAGGAGAAAGTAGCAGCATTTTCACGTCCCACTGCTGGGCAGCGGCGTCCCACATAGGAAAATCTGTCTGCGACTTACACATACCTTAGAATTCTCCCCGGGACATGCAGGTTTCTTCTCGACGTTTTCCGCAAGCGAAAAGATTGACTAGAAAAGATATTCAATTCATATGTAAGTTCCGTTATAACGAGATGCTTATTGGTTCCTGTCCAGGGTCCGAACCCCCGAATTCTCTCAACTTGTGTACGCGTCTCTCACCACTAGACCATCATGGATTAGCTCTTGATAAAAAAAAGCATTTTTTGAAATCCAGAGATCTTTAAGTATTTCTATCAAAGATATAAGTGTACACAGACGAAGCTGCGTTGGTTAACTAGTTATGTATATATAAAGTCGTCTTCTCACCTTCTCAGAGCCACTATTTTTAAAACATAATTAAGATGTGATGAGCAGGAAATTGTTATATGAGCTTTAAATAGATGGCTGCCACTATATCCTTCAAATGCGCCGCTCTGTGGTGTTAACAGCTATAAATACTGGTGTCAATCCTGATAAAGCTTTCTCTAACCGAGACTGATTTTATAAAACTTTAAAAATTCTATCAGTGTTTCAAATATCCCATTTATCGAGGAGACTATAGACTATACATCGTCATGCTAAGACTAACAGGATCGGTGCGCCAATGATGAATGTTTCAAAATCGTTCTTTTACTTTTGAGAGCTTTTACTGGGTAAACGGTTAAAGCTTCGCAAAAATTATGTATTACAGAATTATTCCCCTTTAAAAGTTCTAAAAAAAAGTCCAGGACAGTATATATCTATCTTTTAACGTTGGCTCACTAGAACCTTTTTTATGCTAATCAAACTTTTTTTAAGCGTGTATATTCAAATTAAAAGTTATTCAAGTGGTCAAGCTCTTATAAGAAACTCCTCTTCTCGTTGTCCCTCTCGTTCTTTGCAATGTCAATGCTGTTGGAATATGAGGAAAACCTTTCTTTTTACGTCTTCGGCGCAAAAGGATTCGTGAAATTTAAAGGCTTAGAATTTCTTATAATGAGTTTACAGTATATACCTTACAATAGTACTGAAGGTGACTGCGTCACAAAAGTCAATGAGTTTTTGTACTCTTTAGTCACTACAGGCGACAAAAAGAGATAATGTAAAGTAAGACAGGGCCGTTGCTGACGATTTTCTTAAATGACCATCGTTTATAACAAATAACTAGTCATTTTTACGGCCTCGCTGGCTCATGCCTTGTTAGTATAGATCTTGGGTTTGATTCAAACATAAGTAGCATCACGCCTCATTCCCTTCGCGGTAAGCAGAGACCACGTTCTCCTACTTGCCACGATCCTTGCTTTCATACAAGTACGTCGGGTTAGAGTACTCTTGATCAGGCCCTTATTTAAAACTGTCCTCGTCTTCCCTTCCCACTTTCCCATTTACTTGACTCATAAATCCTTTTTGTCACTCTCTCTGCGTGCCCAAACCATCTAAACATACCTTTCTCAACTAACTACATCTTCTTTTATTCCACAACGCTCTCTTATGACACTGTTTCTTGCTTTGTCACTCAGTTTCTATCCATTCATACTTCCCTCAGTTCTACCGCATTTATTTTATTTTGGGCAAAATTATATTTTCCAAGTCTAAGTCTGGCTTTGGCGACCAGACAGCGGCGTAGCTTTTTCTTTTATGTGTAAGAAATCCGTTCTGTAGTTGTTGTATTTATTGCAAACAGACAGGCTCGTCAGTAGTTATATGAAAGGATATTAAAGTGTCCTAATTCAGGTTACATCAGTTTGTACAGAATGATATTAACGAATAAAAAACGGTGTACATCCTCATTTTGTTTGTCCTCGGTTTGCTGACACATTGATAACGTCGCATGATATGAGCTCGGGGTATCTTTATTGCGTCTGCCTTTTAAAGTTTTATATAAACATTTCTATAGAAAACCGTGTAAATTTACTAAGCGACGCAGGTGGCAATGCAATACTTTCCTCCCGTGGTGCTGAAAAATCCATTTTTAGTGTGCGTTTACGTCGCGTAAGGTATATGTCTGGCGAATTTCAATCCAATTGGACGAATAAGTTGTAAGATCTCGAAGTATTTCGTTTATATGTCCTGTAGGATTATGAAGATACTCGTTCTTAGTGAGGGTCTACGTCACGATAGATGTAAATATGCCAAGTTTCATGTCAATCGGACATATGGATCCGGAGATTTTGTGATGAATGAGTTTGGGGTAAAACGCTTATCTACACTCTTTCTCTCTCTCTCTCACACACACACACACACACACACACACACACACACACACACACACACACACACTACAATTATTTTTAAAATGGCGGACGCTCTAAGCATTCGAAATAAAGCTCTCCTACGAAGTGCGCAGAGAGTTAGAGCGGTTAGAGCCATTCGGGGATATCGTACGGTGTCATGGACGGCAGCAACTCTTTTTCGTGGGTGACCCTCCTTGGGAGCTTCGGGTGGTTGTCCTCGAAGGCGTACCAATGGATACAAGCCGCGAGGAAAACAGGAAAACCGCCTGATTACAATGAGGTCCGTAGTGTCAGAGTACTAGCCGAAGGAATGAGATAGAGGGAATATCTTGAGACTCCTATGGCAGGGGTAGCGACAGTGGACGCATTGTGCCCTCGGCTGGAGAATTGGCGATTGCAGAAACATGGAGAAACAGACTGCTGCAGGTTCTCACCGGACACGGTTGTTTCGGGAAGTACTTGCATCAGATTGCTGGCCGACAGGAATCGCCTATTTGCCATAAGTGTGGTGCTCCCGTCGACACGGCACACCATACCGTGGCAGAATGCCCAGCGTGGGGCCCTTAGGGGCATCTTCTGATGTCACGGATTGGAGTTGACCTCTCGCTGGCCTTGCATATTAAGTGCGATGATCGCCTCCTTTTGCGAGACAGTTATCTTGTTAAAGGAGCTTGAGAGGCAGCGGGAGTTGGCTCCTGCCGCCGCTGCTATCCGTCGAAGAAGGCAGAAGTGGCATTGAATTAAACCTCGATTTGGCTTCGGGTTCATATTTAATTGCGCAAGCGAGTCGCTGGTGTCCCACTTTAGGATGACTAGGGCCCGCTGGGTTTTGGTCCCACACTCCCGGCTAGTCGGAGTGGGCATTACCCATTACCCAGCGGTAAAAAGAGGCTTATTTTTTAATAAAGAATATTACTAAATATTTCGTAGGTATATGTCATAATGACTTTATTAATTAAACAGTTATCTAAAGCGATAGTTAATATTTATTTAGTATCTTTTACCGGTCATTTGTAATCACTATTTAATAATATCGCTGCGGTTGAAACGTATATTTAAGGTTATCTTTTATCAATTTCTCAGTGATATCTATAATACAAAATTATGCTCCGTGTATGTCTGTCTGTTCGCGATAAATGTGTAAATGAAATTCCCTGCGGATTATAATTCAAATTACACTAACCTTTATCAAGAATAAAATGGATATTGTGGGTTATCTTTAAGAGATAAATACATGACTTCGTAAACTTTTTGGTAGCTTATTAAAAGAGCTATTATACCACCATAAATTGTTTTGTTACATCTCTAAAAGTTTAGGCAGCGTTTTCAATAAAAGCTCACAGGTTCCTTGATTTTTTTCAACATTTGCAACAATTGTCTTTATAAATCAACCAATTTAAACAAAACCTTGAGAAATTATATACATAAACCTTCCTCAAGAATCTCTATCTATTTTTGAAAATAGCATGAAAATCCGTTCAGTAATTTATAAGTTTTTTGCAACAAGAAACATGCGGCGTAGCTTTTCCTTTTGTAATGTGTAAGGATAGCAAGGGCTCTTTATCCTTAAATATACTAGATATATAATCAATATTAGGTTGAGTCACACCGAAACCCAGTCGTTAGTTATTATCAAACAAACAAGTACATATAAAACGGTTGACCTCGATACCCAGACGCAGGTTATGCAATACTTTCAAAACATCTGGTGCTGTGATCATTGCTTTATTATTACATATGCAGGCGACTTCGTCGGCGCCCCTTTAACGTGATTAAATGATAGAAGAACAATTGTTCATTTTAATTCAATAATTCTTTATTCAAGTATTTTTTTACATGACTTAGTAGCAGCCCATTAAGGGGTCATCTCATGTGACGGCCTGTGTTTCAGGATTTTTTTCTACGATCAGTAAATAGATAGAGCTTTAAGTTTCATGTCATATATTAACCTATATTTCGACAGTATAAATATAAATTTTCAGCTAAAAATATTGTGTAGAACTTGAGAGACAAATTTTGGAAATGTAAGATTGATAATAGTCCATTCCATGCGTTTACATTTTTTGAGTATGCCCTATAAATTTCAAGTTATTCGGTCAAGCCGTTTTTAAATACGATGGAGGAAAGATTGAAAAACACAGTTTTGAGAAAATGCGTTCAAAGTTTCAAGTCTGTTTAAAACTATGAAAACCTTAACTTACCCTCAATCGGCGACGCCTGGTCCATAGAGTATTCCTTTCTCTTCCTCTTGAAACTCTTTTAAATCAGATTGTTTAGCTTTAAGTTAATCCTGGCTTATTTAAAAAACGTATACATTTATAAAGGGGGGTCAGGTATAATCATAATAGGACCGAACTTCAATTGATATATAAAAAATAAAATTTTACCCCCTTAATCATTCCACCTAAGTTGGGAAACTACGGAAGATCGTCCAATTTCCCTCAGTGCCTGAAGACAAAGCTCTACGAACAGTACGTGTTGACAGTGATGACCTGCAGCTCCGTATATGGGTCTCATATGAAAGCTCAGAGTCACTCAGTGTGCGATGGATAGGGCTCAGAGTTTCTCTACGTGATCAAGTCAGAAATGAGAAGATCCGTAGCAGAAGTAATGTTACCGACGTAGCCCTACGAATCGCAAACCTGAAAGGGCAATGGACACATAGTCTGACGGACATCGGTCAGTCAGCCATCGGGCCGTTGGTGCCCGAAGGTGCTGGAGTGGCGACTCCGCACCAGCGCAGTGTAGGTAGACCACCACAAGGTGGACCGACGACATAAAAAGGGTCGCCGGTAGCCGCTGGAGCCAGTCAGCGCAAGATCGGAGCTTGTGAACATTACGTAAGACCTATATCTTGTTGTGGATGTCCATCGGTTGAAGCGATGAGCCCATTAACGTCTCACTGCAAAGCACAGGGTTGGTAGGCATAGTACACAAGCACACTCTATTCTTTCACTCTCATAGTCTAATGTGACGGGAAACCGATACGATCGGAGCAAGATCAGGCGCAGGACCGACTGCTTCACGTGCTCTCTGACACTGGTTTGGTTCGACCTAGTTCTCGAACCTAGGACTTCATGTCTCTAGCCGACCGCTAGAATAACGGCAGCTTCTCCAACCAATCAAACCTAAAACCTTTCATCTAAGAGTATAGTCACTAGTTGTTTTCAGAGTTAACCTGTTGATCAGTTTGGATTGAAGTGAACATTGTATTTGTTTCGGCAGTTGTTCGGGCTGGCGATGGTGGGCGTGGGCATCGCCGTGCTGATGAACTGGTCGGCCATGACCGACCTGATCCGCGGCCACCTCACCGTGGCGCCGTGGGTGTTCGTCGTGATCGGCGCGATCATGTTCGTGATCGCCTTCTTTGGATGCTGCGGAGCTATACGCGAGAGCCACTGCATGGTCGTCACGGTAAGATATTCTGACCTACGTAAATATTCATTAGACCAAATATTATTCCCCACAAAACTAAGTTCTTCGGGCAATTAATTTGAAACTTTTGATCCTCCCCTACTTAACAAAATCTCCCTAATCATCCCCTTACCATCAATGTCTCATCTTAGCAATAATCTTTGTACCTTATGATTAAATTATGTATTCCCTGTATTATATGTGGTCTAAAATAAAGTATATTCTCTCTCTTTTGAATCACCATAACGATACTTGCTCGGACCACTCACATATGCAGTTGTGATAGCGAAAATAGATGTTTCTTTTAAGCTTTATTCAAGTAGACTACTTCTTTTGATAATCTTCTTGTTGATAATGAATCTACCAATTCTACTGAGAGGAATCTGCTGAGAAACTCAGTAGTTACTCTTTTAAAATCAGACCTTTGTCCATCGTCTCAAATGATTTCGTCCATTTATTGCACTTTACAGTATATCCTGCTTCGGAGTGGAGCTTAAGTGAAAAGCCAATATGGCGACGTCCATGGTTCCCATCAGCTGTTTGACTTTTTCGTTACATAGTCCTCTTAAAATTATGTCAAATTAATAATCATAAATCATAAAAGAATTAGTTTTTTGAGGTTCCATAGAAAGCATTTTAGGAATATCATCTTCCTGTCTAGATCACTGACGAACGGAAACATGTAATAAACTTTTTTTTTGGAATCTGTCATGCTTACTGTGAATTGATATTCTGTTCTAAAAGCAAATGCCCTCCAAAATCTAAACAATGTAGTGAAAATGACTAAACAAGCCGTTGTAACAATCATTTCTAATTCTAACCTCACATTGGCAAACAAAGGCAACTCTCTACAAAGGAAAGTCACTTTCGTTCCACTAACTCCGTTTCAATTACCGCATGCTAATTGTATTGTGGTGACACAGACAGTAATATTGCTTACACGCATAAAAATGTAGAGTCACATCTAAATCAAATCAAATCAAAATATTCTTTATTCAAGTAGGTTCAAAAAGCACTTTTGAATCGTCAGTAGTCTGTCCGTTGGTAACAAATCTACCACCGGTTCGGAAAGTTGATTCCGCTGAGAAGAAGCCGGCAAGAAACTCAACGGTTACTCCTTTTAACATAGCTTTTTTGTAGGTTACAATGTGTTTAGCTTTCATATGCAACTGGAATCATGTCCAAACATCTTTGTCGCTTAAATAATCTTCCACATTATAATATGCCTTTTTTATTAGGACATTTTTAACATACTTCTTAAAACTATGTGGAGGCAAACCCACAAGTGATTCAGGTATCTTATTAAATATGCGTATGCTCAACCCGACAAATGACTTCTGAACCTTTTTCACTCTAAAATATGGCATTACAAGTTTGTGTTTATGTCTTGTATTAAAATTGTGTTTCGCTCCTTTTGCTGTATAAATGAATATTATCACGGATGTATAAAATGTTATTTAATGTATATTGCGACGGTACTGTGAGAATAGATATTTCTTTGAATTTTTCTCTTAATGAAACGTGAGATCCCAATTGATATATGGCACGTATTGCTCTTTTTTGCAAAATGAAGATAATTCCAATGTCCGCCTTCCCCCATAACATATGCCGTAACACATAATGCTATGCAAATAAGCGAAATACACCATTTTAGCAGTTTCAACATCAGTGTATTGCCTCACCTTCCTAACAGCAAATGCAGCTGAACTAAGTTTGTTTGCCAGAGTCTTAATATGGGCACCCCACTGAAGCTATGTATTGCATGTCTGTTTAACGATAAATCTTCTTCGGACTTCGGTTGCCTTACTTGCTTCCATATCTCCAGATACGTTTTTACACAACTAGTGTTAGTCAATTATTTAAATCTCTTCTTATTATGATTAATATTCAGTCTTCGACATTTGGACCTCTTTGTTAGAGTGAAGACCTTGTCCAACTCTTTCCAAGCCCTTTTCATCCAATCGCTTCCTGCGATTTCGTCTTGAACCCAGCGTTTATTTGGCCTTCCTAAACTTCTTCTACCCAAAGGGTCTTTCCATTGAATGAATTATATGGTAAGGTTAGGTTGGGGCTGAGCAAAATCTGCGGTGTAGGACAATGTATAAAGGGCAACAAGTAAGCGTATGAGCTGGATCGAGCAGAGGGTTCATAGGTCCTGAACCCTGCATAGCAACAGCACCGTGCGTGATAAATCTATCGAAGTATGCCACTAAAACCAGGTTCGCAAAAGTCTTCAAAAACTAAAGCAGAAGACAGGTAAGGTATGCAGTGGCAATCGCAACGGGCCACTACAGTACAAAGGCTATGTTAAAAACCATGGGCATTGCGGAAGACTACCTGCAGAGCCTGCAATGAGGAAGAAAAAACAATAAGGCACCTACTGTGTGAACGCAATGGCTTAGCCAAGACACGAATGAGTCTGCTAGGAGTGGCCTATCCGCAATCAGATAACTTTAACGACTCCAACCTAAAGCCTACTTTCAGGCTTTTGTAATGGGTATTTCAGTACATTTAATGGAGACTAAAGGATGGGGCGTGTACAAAAGATCCGCAAGGGTCGAAGTGCATCCACTGCTTCAGTGGGCCCCATCGCGAAATAATAATAATACATCTATTATCCCATCTCTTATCTTCCTTAGATAGTTCTAATTCATGCAATATGAACGGTACAAAGGATTATTACGTTCTTCTTTGGTCTCCTTTTAACGAGAATCCAAAAACATATAGTTCATATTTTTCTATTTATTCTTGTGAGCCACTTCGCTCATACTTGCGAAGACTTGCCGGTTCAGGATAAATGAAAATGCCACCAGATTCTTCACTCCAACGCTCCGCCGTCTACTTGTCACCAGACGAGTATATAATTACGAACTGTTGTTTCAGCAGGAATATTTTTTACCGAAATTGACTATCTATTGTACGATATTTGCGACTGTTTGCCAGTGCACTATTATGACAAGCAAACGACGGTGGTTGTTAATTTATTGGATAAAAAATAGATCCTATGATTGGCGTTTTATTTCTCACCAATCACAGGGATTACATTAATTACACAAACAACTTTATTCTTAGAAATGACAAATATGTATATAAGCTATAGCTAACAGACATTCTATATACAAAGTTATAATATCTATAGAGACTCTAAGTTGAAACAAAATATACTATACAAAAACGAAAGATGCTTAGCAATATTATTTACGTTGTATTATTTATAAATTAAAGGGAAAAGTCGCGAACAATTCTTTTAGGCCATTACCTTGGCTTAAACCGTTCCCAGTTTTCATAAATGAAAACAAATCCTTTACTGGTATATTGGCCAAAAGTTGTTGCCAACATCGTTGTATCAATTTTGTATGTCTTCTGTTAGGTCATCCTTTTCACCGAACCAGCAATTGCATGTCAGAATATTATTATTCCACTAAGGTTACTACAAAGATGTACACTACCTTGTATCATTACCATTTTAGACTGTTCCATCGTATATGTATTTAAAAACTATCAATTTCACTAAGCCAACATTTTAAACAAGTTGATACAACGCTATATTAGACTGTCATCATTGATCTATCTCCTGAAGTCATTGCCATGTATTAAACAGCGCGTAAAAATGGAAAGAATCAGTGCCTTTTTGTTAATTTGTCCTATTTTCTGGGTCCGTACAGTATGCGATCTTCCTGCTTGTCATAATCATCACCCAAGTGGTGCTGGCGGTGCTGCTGTTCACGTACGGTGACTCCATCAAGAACACCCTCGTGCAGTCCACCAGCGCCCTGTTTGACAAGAGGTCAACCGACACCGCTTCTGCTGAAATTTACAACAACATCCAGCAACAGGTGAGTCCTTGATAAACATGACAACTGTTTGTATTTCTAGGCGTTTGAGCATTGGATAAACTTATACTGCATTTAGTGCATTTGCCATATTTAATATGTTACCATTATTTTTGCCACAATATTTTCTAATGGTTAGTAATTATGTGGTTTAAGCTTCCACTCACTTGAAGTTTGTAACCCTAAAATTTTCATACTTTACCAATATTTATTATCTAAGTCGTATTATAAGAATATCTGTTTATGTTTCTTATTATAATATTCTGCTAAAATCTGAACTGATTGCCATTGCGAAGTGGGTTGGATAAAAAGAAATGCTTTTTTCGATCACAGCTGAACTGCTGCGGTAAGGACGGGCCATTCGACTACGGTGTGGTTTTGCCCAAGTCGTGCTGTCCACAAATGGGCGTGGTGGGCTCAAGCATCAACCAATGCACACCGATCGATGCCAGCACTACGGGCTGCGCGCCCCTCGTGGGCCAGCTCTACGAGAAGTGGAGTAAACCTATTGCCTACATCGCCATTGCTGTGGCTTGTATTGAAGTGAGTATTAAATAGAAACTTCTTTAACTCTAATTTTAGTGGATTTAAATTAAGATTCAACAAATCTCTGTCGCGTGAGTTAGGATGCTCGTGTCCAGCAGTTGTATGATAATAGGCTTATGGAAGAAGCTCTCATACCAGCGGCCACGGTAGCTTTAAATTGCCTGACGACACACCAGTGTGCAGCAAATGACAATGCCTTTTCGCCCGCACACTGGTGGCCTCCTGATTAGAAAGCAATATGCGCTCCAGTTGTAACTATTGGTTAATAAATAAAGATTCGACTCCCAGTTCCTTAAATGTCTTATTACAAGTAGCTGAAAGACCTGAACATTACTATCCCACAACGCTAGAATTGGTAGCTTAGAATGTATGTATTAATATATATATATATATATGTGTGTGTGTGTGTGTGTGTGTGTGTGTGTGTGTGTGTGTGTGTGTATACCATTCACCAGTCGCCACTTCAGGTTCGCGATTTATAGCTCTACGAATCGCGAACCTGAAGTGGCAATGGGTGGGGCACATAGTCCGACGGACCGATGGACGTTAGAGCTCGAAGGTGCTGGAGTGGCGATCCCGCACCGGGCGGCGCAGTGTAGGGAGACCACAAGGTGGACCGACGACATAAAGAGGGTCGCCGGAAGCCGCTGGAGCCAGGCGGCACAAGACCGGGCCTTGTGGACGTCATTACGTGAGACCTATTTCCAGCAGTGTACGTCCATCGGTTAAAGCGACGACGACGAATGTAAAATTTGTAATCCGGAACGTTCCAATCAGTAACCGAGAATGTTATAATCAGTAATCGAGAAAGCTGCAATTGGTAACCTGAAACACTACAGGGTATTACTGAATATCACGCTACGTCGTTTTCCTAACTTGAGTATCGTGACTTCTCATAATATTAGTTTTCTGATAATGCTGCGCCATCTGATTCTATTGCGTGATGTACAGCATCCGAGTTCTGCGTTTGAGGGCGGTGCGGATTTGACTCCTTTTTGGTATTTTCCCTTCCGTTGGGTGAATATTTGTGGTGGTTTCTTGTGTTGACGAGGTCTCCTCCGTGTTGCAGGTGGTGGGCGCGCTGTTCGCGCTGTGCCTGGCCAACTCCATACGGAACATGGACAGAAGGTCTCGCTACTAATATTTTGTACATTAGAGCTGGTACCTATGACACTCTTTTTTGGTTTGTATGGCTGCTGACGGGCTGCGGGCACTGCTGCTTGTACTCGCGTTGGACTCACCGTATTCCAATTCAAATTCAATAATCCATTATTCCAGTAGGCTTTTATTTTGAAATATCATTTTTATAAAGAAAGATAATTGTAGGCTTTTGTATTGCATTTAATAATCAATTTAACATAAAGATCAATTTAATGCATAACAAAGATAATTAAAAATATAGAAAAGACGGTTAATATAACAAACAGATAAGAACTGAAAATTATTTTAATGTACTATAAAGAGCAGCAAATAAAATGTTCAATTGATTTACAATTCTCTGCATAAATAGCAAAGTTTTTCAAATTAATTGAATGTTTGGTAATGTCGCAAATCTCTGACAAAAAGTTGCAAATTAACTGACTTTTTGGCAAAGTGTTACAAAATAGTTTAATTATTGGCTAATTTTTGCAAATTAATTGAATTTTTGGAAAGGTGTTGCAAATTAATTGACTTTTGACTAAGTGAGGCAAATTAATTGATCTTTTGACTAAGTGTTGCAAATTAATTTAATTTTTGGCAAAGTGTCGAAAATAATTATTTTTTTTTACGGAGTGTTGCAAATTAATTAAATGTTTGACAAAGTGTTGCAAATTCATTCCATATTTGTCTATGAGCTCAAATTAAACTCATTGTTATCCAGTCTTCACATAATTATGGCAAAAATACTTCATGTAGCATGATAAACTTATTTCACAAAACCAGACCAGACCAGACTCCTCTAGGTTCGATTTGGTGATAAAAATAATTCACAATGTCCAACGCAAGTATAAGATTTCGCTGTTGAATGTCACTAATCATTTTTTGATTGCAATATATTTTGGATGTATGTTTTTTTTTTACAAGAAATCAAATGTGCTAATATTACGCGTTTTATGTGAATTAACAGTAAGTATATATTACATAGCTTTTGGACTATTATAACGGCTTGTAGTGCAAAACATTCGGTAAAATGTCGCTTAAAATCTAATTTGAGGTCGATGTTTTTAAAATAAGATTGTTCTTACATTTTTCTATTCTGAAGGTAATTTGAAATAATCAAGCAAATTTTGCTTTACTAGGAGTTTACTATTGAGGGTACTTTAAAATAAAGCTCAAATTAATTTTGCTTAAATACAAACTACTTGTCGAGAGTATTTTTGAATAAAATCCAAAATGATTGTGATTTTTCCATATTTGGAGGGTAGTTCAAAATACAGCTCAAATTTGTTTTATTGAATATAAACCTAACTCGAGGGTACATCAAAATAAAGTTCAATTTTGTTGGTTTTTAAATATGTATATTAAGAATGATAAGACGAACCTCTAAAAAGATTGAAGGTACTTTAAAAGAAACCACAAACTTTAATACCATTTTGTCTAAGAATTGAGGGTAGTTTAAAAAAACAATTTCGCTATTAATTTTGTTTGAATTTTTTGCACTTAAAGTGATTTTATAATTATTTTTTATAATATTATCGTGTTAATGGGAGAGACGGTCAATAAAATAGACAATATTAGACACCAAAGAATGCTGACGATAAATAATAATAATAATAGATTTTTTTGAAAAGCAATATTTGGCTCAGTTGTTATTATACAGTGAACTTATACCTATGTTAGTAGACTACATATAAAACTTGAAAAAACTTATGCCAAAACAGAGAATTACATTACAAACTAAACTTAAAACTGAAAAATAAAATCGAATCTGTTAATTTTCTAGAAATATTGTTTAATCTCAAAAAATAGCTATTGAGTTTTCTAAGTCATCTAAGTGGGTGTCCCACAAGGACTAATACTTGGCCCGTTCTTGTTCTTTATATATAATAATGACTTTTTTAATTTGATACAGTATTTTTCTCTGGAACGATGTTAGATTCATCACCAACGATTTATAATTGCTTGATTAGCTTTGATGTCCACGTTCAACCTTTTTATTTTATACTTTATAATATAAAGGAACTTATTGACTATCTCTCAATTCCATAAAAAAATTACTTGTAAAAATGTGCTTTTTTAAGTGAAGCTTCACTAACATAATAATTTGGCACAAATAATATATTGCTTATGGACAAACGAACAGAGTAATATTATCATTTAAAGGATTATAAAAAAAATAAATCAATATTGAGGTATTTTTTCTGCATTTTTTAAATCTGCAAATGTACAGCAGATACTGTTATCCCAAAAAAATGTTTTAGTTTAAATTCCGTAAAACATATGTTTATTAAAATAAAAATTGAGATATTTTTCACATATTTTTTAATATATAATAATGTCAAAAAACCTAAAAACGTTAATTTTGAAAAGTTTATTAACATAAATGTTTACCCAATTAGTATTATGGTATTTTTCCATAATATTTTTCTGCTTTTTTTTTTAATTTTTCATATGTGCAAAAGATAATGTTATCTCAGAGTAAAACACAAAAAAAATGATTCTTTTAAGCTTTTAAAGACAAACATATAGTTTAACCAATAAGTGTTTCGACACTTTTTGAATATTTTGTCTGATTTTTTAAATATAATATGATAAAATTACTCTGTTCCCTCCGTTTAATATTATCAAAATGTGTATAACACTCAGTGGGCATGTTGAAATTTTAAGAAAAACGTTATAAAATCCATTTTTATTGTTACGCTGATCTAGATTTAATAAAAACAAACAAACTGAACTCTATCGCCTAAATAACTACTGAATGTTTTTTATAAATGTTTACATTTGTAGTAGATTGTAAGAAAATTTGTATATTTTATTTAATAACGCCATATATATATACGCTATTCAAAGTATTTTTGTATGTCATAAAGAAATAGGATTTGATAGTTATAATCTCAATATGAATCTCTTTAATCATTCAATGAATCTCACTTGAAGTTAATATAATGAATTGTTGCTAAATAATTATTCATTATGAATTTCAATTGAAATTAATATATTGGATCTCTTGAATAATTGAATGAATCTTATTTGAAATTCCTTTGAGAGTGCCGCCAAAGTACGAGATAGATCCTATACTAGCAGTTTTCAAAAATATACATTTATATTTATACATTTATTTTGACGACATAACTGGTACCAGAATGTTTAGCAGATCAATCTAAAAATACCAGAGGGGTTTAAGGTTTCATAAAGAATCTATCCATCTTTTTATCTATAGGTACCCAGGGGTTTTGGGTTTCATAAATTATCCACATTTCTAATGGGACTCCGGACAACTATGGATACCAAGGGGTTATAGCTTTGATAAAGTATCAGAAGGGTTTAGGGTTTAATAAAGTATCCGTTTTTCTAACTATAGATATCCAGAGGTTTTTGGCTTCATAAAGTATCTATCCATCTTTCTTTGTACAAATACTAGAGATGTTTAGGGTTTAATACAGTATCTAGAAATCTGAAATTCAAAAGGGTATCCTTGATAGATGATAGGGAAAAGCGGCATTCTCAAAGTAGTCCAATAATGTCCCTTTTGCAAGAAATAGTTATATCTTCAAAGTTATTAATTTAAAAAGTCCCTTTTTCCAGTATATAAATAAAAAAAGTTAACATTTATTAAATCTGTTAATGAGGGCCAAACGAGATGCTCAGTATAATTATATAAAAAATAATTTGTTATTTAAAAAAAAATGGGATTTGTAATATTCTTAGCTATTGTGCGGTGACGTTGTTTCAAATAAATCGTATATTTAACGAATTTTATTTAATTTCACTAAAACCATTACAGCTTGATTAACCTTATTAATAATTGAACATGGTAAGTTATTTGGTTATTAATTTTTACTAAAGCATGTTATGAGTTCATTGATTATCAAAACCTGATTTTTTTTTTAATAATTAACAGCTTTCCCTAATTGCCTATGTAAAATATATATGGTACTACAAGCAAAGACCCATTTTTTAAACGTCACTACCAAAACAAACAGAGAGAGAGAGAGAGAGAGCGAAAGAGAGAGAGAGAGAGAGAGAGAGAGAGATAAGCAATCAATGAGACAGACCGACAGAGTAACAGAGACAGACAGATATATGTACAGACAGACAGAGAAACAAATAGATAGAGAAAGATATACAAACTGACAAATTTTGTTTTTTTTAATTTGACACAAAATTTTAAGCTATATTTTTTATTTAAGTGCTGTATATATTTTCATACGCTTTTATTGAAAAGCTCTTAATTTCAAATTACACTCAAACACTCCAATTTTAACCAATAAGTATTGTGGCATTTTTCATTTAACAATAAAAAACAGGTTTTGATTATTAGATATTGTTTTAAAATTAACTGAAAGTTGGAAATATTTCATTGGATATTAAAGGAGACGATCCACGGTTTTTCGTACGTTTATTGTAAACCATTAACATGTACATTACTTTTTAGAGATGTGTCACACAAAGTCGTCAAACGACACCATTAATTTGGTCCTGAAATCTATAATTAGGACCAACAACGGCTCAGTCTCTAGTCAGCTGCCGTTGGAAGCGGTCGTGTGCTAATTTACTAATATAATCAGAAATAAATTTATTATGAATTTTAATCTTTAAATATGTAATTTAACAAGTTTTAAATATAGTTTAAAAAATATTTGAAGTAAAATGGCGCCATTATTGATTAAATACGCTGTAGTCTTCTATAGACACTAATATATGGCACTTAGTGTATCGATAAACATTAGAATGACACATTTTGTGGTTAGAAAACATTATAAATTTTATTTATATAATTATATTTCTTTATTTTCACCAAAAAGTTTATTGCGCTTTTGTAGATTTAGAAAACAAAATATGGAACGTGTGAAAGTGATATTGANGTTGAGAAGTATGAGTGGAGTAAAACTGAGTGACAGAGTAAGAAATGGTGTGATAAGAGAACGTTGTGGTATAAAAGAAGACGTAGTGACTAAAATTGAGAATGGTATGCTTAGATGGTTTGGGCATGTAGAGAGAATGTATGAAAGGAGACTGACAATAAGGATTTATGAGTCAAGAGTGAAAGGGAAAGTTGGAAGGGAAGACGAGGATATTTTAAATAAGAGCCTGGTCAAGAGTACTCTAACCCGACGAACTTATATGAAAGGTTTAATGAGAATGAAAGAAGCGAAGGAGATATGCAAGGATCGTGGCAAGTGGAAGGACGTTGTCTCTGCCTACCCCGAAGGGAATGAGGCGTAATGCTATGTATTTCTTTATTTAAAAAGAATTACGAAAAATGTCTTAGATAACTAATTTTATTAAAATTATTGTAACGTATTTACAAGATGGCGTCAAACAAACCATAGAGTATATATCCGCCATTTTTTTTGTGAGTTTTGGATTCATAGCAATTATATACATTTGGATCGTCTCCTTATTTTACAAATGGTCTATATTTTGCGAAAATATTACAATTTTCAGGGTAATTACGATATCTAGATAAAGGTGTTTTGTGTTTTACTCTATTTTATAATAAACTTAATATAAATTACTAATTAAGTTCCCAAACACATCAATATTTTTTTATTAAAAATAGGGATTCGGTGATACTAATTCGAAATATTATCTTTGTTGTTAACATAATGAATGTTATTGTTATTAATTATCTGGAGGTACCAGTTTTTATTTTTAATTAAATTTAGTTATGAAATGATACGTTTTAATATTAGGTGTTCCGAAATTTATTTTGCATTAAAAAGTTTTATTTCAAAAGATACATTTTATACAAAAATATTTGGTAAAATTATGACATTCTTATTTCATTTAAAGTATATATGCACAAATATTTTATTAAGTATATCCAAAAATACATCTGATTATATTTTTTTTTATTTTAATATTTTTAAATCTCTCAATGTGCAACAAAATTTTATGCATTAAATCTCAAAGCGAATTCGTTTAACTTTTAAAAATTTTGAATTATAAGTTTTATTTTATGTAGAATTTTTATTTTTCTTTTTTTTTTCTTGAAATATTTAATAATATAAAATGCCTTAGGAGGTGGAGTATTGTTACTCAAAGAAAAATTATATTTTTTAAATCTTTAGTCAAGGGTAGCTTAAAATTAAAATTTTACTATGACTGGATAAATGAAATATACATTTTAAAATAAATAAAACTATTCTAACCAAACATAAGATAAAAATACATTGTATAAGTTTTCGTTTTCTAAGTATAGGCATTATTTTGTACGCCATTAATATTAGTGTGATAATGAATTGTTTTTTTAAATTTCCAGGTACGCTTAATACGAATACATGACGAACTTATACGAGAACAATCAACAATATATAACGACACAATATACCATTAACAAATATATTTTAATTACGTGTAAAACTTATTATTAGATCGATAAATGATGCCCCACCTTGATTTTTGAATTCCAAACTGTTACCATAAACATAATTACGTGAAAGAATAGGCTTTTATATATGTAAAATATAATTATTGTGAAAGATTAATTAGTTTCTTGCGGGTATCTTCTTGGTAGAATCTACCATACGAATCGGTGGTACGTTCATCATCAACGGACAAAATTCATAACGTGACTGATTTCCCCATAATTCCTCAGGAACTACGCAAGTGACACGGTTGGATCCAATCGAACCTTAATCCACACAATGGCCTCTTAAAATAAATTTAATATCGTCTGTTATTGTCGTAAAGGTTTTTCATAACCCTTAATTCGAAAGTGTCCAGTGTGACGAACAACTAATTAAAAAAAAGCCATTAGATAAAGAACATGAGATTTTGATTTTAGTGTGTTGGTAACATATAGTAGAAAATACTACGATTTAGTAGAAAATATATTTTGAATAATGGCAACACTCAAAATGTCACTTTTCGTCGGAAATAAATAAAGCAGTTCTTTATTGCTGCAAAAAACTCCGTCGAATTAAGGGATAAGAACAGTGTGTAATTTTTTTATTGTTTGTTTGCTACGCATATAAGAGCTACAGTTGATATCGAATAACATATACAAGTCGTACAATTGTCCTGTAAATGACGTCAAAATGTAAGAATATCACACCATTATTTTATGTCGCGTTACTCAGTTTTCGAATAAACGAGAGACAGGAGGCGGAGGCGCTTTCGATTGCCTCACTTGAAGTAGGAAATTATCATAACTCTGTACAAAAAAGAGGTTAACATCAACACTTTACTGTACTATTTAATATTTTCTACCCATATAGATTAACATTTCATTTTTTTTGCGCAATTGATGGAAAAATGAGGATGCGCGTCAAATTATTACCGAGTTACTTTTTGCTTCTCATTTGAAGTGATCGTTATAATGGCTTAGTACAAATATCTTACTCTAACCAACTCTTTTCAAATCCCTTTTTTATGCCCTAGTGTTAGCACTATATAGAACTACTTTATATTTCATATCGCGTTATTCATTTTTCGAGTGAGTGAGAGCCAGAAATATCAGTTGCAGGTTCATAAAGTGACTCAGTATAAACAAGGGGATACCATAAAAAAATCAAGTCGTGTTCTAATCACCATTAATAATGTTGAGTTTGTTAATAAAAAAATCATATTCGCCTAGGTATACGGTTTTGGAATCAGATCTTTACAAATATAAAATACGTATACAAACCTTTGATATTTTTTTAATGATTCTATTATTGTTTATAATGATCGTTATCTTTCGGGTAATCTATTTTTATTTGTTATAACTTCTAATAAGTCATTTTAATTTCGATGTCGCGTTTAAGAGGTAACGTGTTGCACTTTTTTCTTTAGGTTAATCGTTTTTGTTACGTCACTTATGAAATTTATTAAACATAGGTATCTAATAAGTTAGTTAAGCGTCTATTTCTAAAGCTGAAGTTATATAAAAAAAGTATTTTCTTAATTCATCTTTGTAACTTTGATGGTTATACGTCCAATTTTAAATAATTATATGATAAATTGTTAATAACTTTTTTGTGCATTTCGAATATATTTTTCATGATCTATTAAGCGTTCACTCAATGTATATAGCTATAGATATAAATATATCGGGAGCAAATGTCTGTAAATGTATTATGAATCTCTTGTGCATTTCCGATGTTACAGCTTTTGTGAATGATTTACATTGTATGATTTAATAAATATATGAAAAATTTAGTGCTGTTTTATTATGTTTATAAGAACAAAACTTCTTTAGTTAGTGTTGGTATTTAAGATTTTAATATGGCAACATTATTGTTATAAATATAATGATACAAGCATGGGAGTTATTGCTATTTTTCAACAACTGTAGCTGTTGTTATTAGAGGTCCAATAACTACTATATATCAAGTTATTTTTTCATAGTTAATATTTGTAGTATACACAGACACAAAATATACGATAAACACAGACTATTAAGTTAGTAGAAATCTCAATGGTCTTATTTCTTTGCTTGTTCGTTTGCACCCTTGTTTTTCCTATTGAAAGGATCTAAAAAAAAACTTGTCTAGATCTACACATTAATAAATTTTAATTGTTAACCTCTTATCAAATAATTTTATATGGTAAAAATTAAATAAAGTACATTCAATAGTATGCCCTTTCTCCCAAGCTAACTTACGGTAAAAATAGTACATATTGGCATAAGTACTTACAAAAGTATATATCTACAGCACACTGCTTCATTGCTAGTTAAAGTGGCTGTAATACTCGCTCACTTCGTTCTAAATTTTTGACAGTAACGTAACAACCCTATTTGGGATTGAAGTTATTTTCGTTACTTGATATTTTTATAATAAATAACGTATGTGTTAGTTATAGGTGACGCCACTTTTTGGCAGTACTTTGGTTTATACATTTTTGATGGTGCCGCGTTATAACATATTTTTTTGCCAACTACCTTTATCCTCGCGTGCATATATTCGCTTTCGCAAGTGCCACGAGTTGTGCTCCTCCTATCGCGTCGTCCGCGGATCGTCTAGAAGGCAACCGCAAGTGCTTCGCCAACGACCAAGTCGACTGGAAGTGTTTTGATAATCGCCCGAATTATCGAAGGAGTAAGTCGCAGACCATGTAGACTAAGCGAATGTGTAAATCGCCACCGCAACCACGCCCGTACTCAAATCTACTTCTGGAAGTAGCAGGAGAGCCCGACTAGCAGGGTACGTGCACGCGAATCCTTTCTTCCTTCAACTAAAATCACTTTACGCGGACACATAATTCTAAATTCCTGTAAAATCTAACCGGTCCATTCCAAATTCATTCCTGGACGATGGCATCTTCTGTGTCGCCATTCCAGTTATCGCATGCTTACAATGATGCTTGCCTCCATCTTGTGTTAAGTATATTATTTTTTAGTTCTATAACTGTATTGTGATTTCCTTAAACAGTTTATCTATAATAAACCTAAAAAATTATATAAACTGTTTTATTATCCAGTCAGGTACCCTACCGTAATTGCAATGGACGACCTGACATATAATATACTAAGTTTTGCGTGGAAGTAATTAACGTTCACTAATCCGTCCCCATGAATTTTCTGTTTTATAATATTGGTAGGTAATAGCAAAGACTTTGTAATAAGTCGAGCTAATTGATGATTTAAATAGAAACTAAGAAATGTTATGTTTAGTTTTAATACCAGTTAGGCGCCTGTCATACTTTCACAGCAATACTTTGAACCCATGAAATACTATTCGTAATTATAAACGGTTTCAATCCAATACGGTCATTTTAAAACTATTACATGTATCTACGCTAGAAAGCAAACACGATGTAACCTATTTAGCAACAAAACATAAAAATAGTATCCAAACTTTAGTCGATAAAAACGAAAGTTATAATTTTTGCTTTTATTCAAAGTTTTTCGATTGTGGTTTTCACCGTCATTGCATTTGAGCGTCGTATTACTAGTATTATTGTATACAAAAAACATTTTTCAAAATACTATTATGCAAATACTATTTAACAGTTGGTCATCAAATACTTTACCTTTTTTTTAATTTTCTGGATATAACAATAAAATGGAACACTTTAAATAAATATCTTTGTTGCCCATTTTGTACTTCATGTTATATAGCTTAAATTTCGAAAAATATTAACATCCTTCTCTTCTTTTCCATTGATTTATAGCCTTTTATATCGCTATATATTAATAGAAGTAAGTTTGCTAATGTCGGTGTAGATGAGAACACATACTTTAGACTGGGCTTTATGTTAAAAAGCCTTTGCATTGAAAAGATAAATTAAAAGTAAACATCAGTTGTCAACTGTCATTACTAGATTTAAGGAATATTTGTCAAAACGAATTGTGTAGACGTTTCTGAGTGCACGTACCTATCTATTCCTAAATGATATTTTCGTAATATACTTTCGAATTTCGTAGATGTATTTATGCTAGCTCAGTGCTATGTAACACAAATTATTTTTTAGGCTCGTAGTGACCTATCGTGACAGACGAACTCGTCATAATTACAAGATGCGCTGTAGAATTGAACTTTCAAGAATGGTCTATAAGAATTATTGTGTTGTTTTTATAATTTTCGCTCTAGTGATAGTTCAGGCCGTCGGTTACGACACGGAACTATACGAAACCGCGCCGTGTGATAGCAACGCTTGCTTCGACGAGCTGCACGGCGCTCTCGGAGACTGCTCTTGTAATGTAGACACGATCGACTATTTCAATAATGTTAAAATATTTCCCAGACTTCAGAGCTTAGTTACTAAAGATTATTTTCGATTCTACAAGGTCAATTTAAAAAAAGAATGCCCGTTTTGGGCCGACGACAGCAGGTGTGCGATGAAACATTGCCACATAAAGACTTGCGCCAAGGAAAGTGTCCCCGGCATTGAAAACGGTTACGATAATGAGTATCAAGAGGAGGACCCGGCTTTGAAATATTCACGAAATGCTCAATCCGAATTCACGAAGTGCAACTCTGACACTGACCATGACCCTGCTCTAGGATACTTGAATATGACCTTGAGTGCTGCAAGTCAGTATGAAATCGCTAAATGGAAAGCCTACGATGATTCAATTGAAAACTTTTGTGAATGTGATGATAAAGATGTAGATGCAGAGTATGTTGATCTATCTCTAAATCCTGAAAGGTACACAGGGTATAAAGGGCCTTCTGCTCATAGAATTTGGAGGAGTATTTACCAAGAAAATTGTTTTAGATCAAAAATCAATCCATATGAATCCTTCCCATATGTCTTAAGTTCAGATTTGAGCAACATGTGCCTAGAGAAAAGGGTATTTTATAGAGCTGTGTCCGGTCTGCACACAAGTATTAATATACATTTATGTTCAAAGTATCTTCTGTCTGAAAAGAAGGTAGGTTTTGCATCACCACCTGATGGTGAGTGGGGACCGAATTTGGAAGAGTTCAAACGTCGTTTTGATCCATCAGAAACATTTGGTGAAGGCTCAAATTGGCTCAAGAATTTATATTTTGTATATTTATTGGAAATGCGAGCATTAGCTAAAGCGGGGCCATATTTAGAAAGAGAAGATTATTTTACTGGAAATCTTGTTGAGGATGAAGAAACAAGAGATGCAATACGTAATATGTTGGGGGTTATATATACTTTCCCAGACCACTTTAATGAGTCTTCTATGTTTGCTGGGGGCAGTCAGGCTGCAAATTTAAAGCAGGAGTTTCGTGATCATTTTTGGAATATATCTCGGATAATGGATTGTGTAGGTTGTGATAAATGTAAGCTTTGGGGGAAGTTGCAGACTCAGGGGCTTGGAACAGCCTTGAAGGTCCTATTCTCTGGTCAGTGGGACAGTTTTGAGAAGGACTCTGAACAGGGAAAACTTCTATTGAAGCACAAATCTCACAAAAGGTTGCAAAGAACAGAAATAGTTGCATTGTTTAATGCTTTTGCGAGACTATCGAATAGTATACGAGAGTTGGAGAACTTCAGAAATATTCTTAGGTGAGATACATTATTTTTATTAATCCTATTAAGAATATATATTTTATATGGCATATTGAGAAGCATATGTTGTTATATTTGCATAATTTTTACAACAGGTGTGTTGCTAGTTTGTTTACTACAGTGAATTTTCCTCTTTAAAATTGAAAGGCTAGAATTTGACAGGTTTTCTGTCCCAATATACATATAGTTGTTGAACCTTTTCTTCTTATAAAAGATCATTAACAGCAACATGGAATAGTATTTAATTTTTAATTGTACTATACTATTTTATGCAAATACCCACATTAAAATCTTAGTGATATTTAAAAGCACACCTAAAATTTTCTATAAATTTTATACATAATTGATGCATATTGATAGCTGTAATGTATAGAGTGTGATAAAATCCTGGCCTGAAGAGTGTTTATAAGGTAAATTATTTATTATCTTTACCAAAGCCTTGTTTTGATAAATGTATATATTTATAAAAATTGATACAATTATCAAATTTACCATAATATTTAAAGTTCTATAAAAAAAGCCCCAGATGACTTTCTCCTTGATTAATGAAAAATTGTCTTATAATTTATAGATTGATTTGCTTTAATCTAAATGAAATAGAAATTATATTTTAAAGATGATTGTAAAAAATGCATACTTGACTGAATATGGTGTTGGTTCTTCTCAGAACCTTTTTAATTATAGATTCTTAATCTAATGTCATCATCAGTTGTAAATTGAAAAATAGAATCCTGGGCAGAAAATGTGTAGTCACCAACAAAACAATTTTTTTGTGCTAGTTACTACATGATTTCTTTCCAGTATCAATATGTAGAGAGAAAATTATACGAGTCAATCCTAAAGTATCTTAAATGCTACTTGAATTAAGAAATGTAGAGTACAAAGGGTCATCAATGTATTATGTGATTCATTGGACAGTGAACCTGTTAACATTACTTGAATTTATATCATTCACTTTCTATATACCATGTATAAGTCTTCAATAAATATCTGTTGTAACTATTACTTTATTTATAACAGCTCAATGTTTTCTCAATATTTTTGTATTACACAACATCTCAACAATTTTGTTTGCACGCTTCACATCACTAACTTTCACTTTAACATAGTCTGGTGATGACACGCTTATGTATTAGCCTTTTGCTTGCTGCTTTATAAACAGCTTATTTTTTTTACTTTATCTCTGCTCATATTCTTTGTAAGATGATGTTAAACCAGCCTACAGCCTTCCTTGGTAAATGGGCTATGTAATACTAGAAGAATTCTTAACTCCTGCGATTAGCATGTTGAAACAAACTTGTAGGATTGCTCTTTGCTAGTCACATGTCTTGAGTTCGATTCCTGATACTGCTGATTGAGGAAATTGGGTTTTGAAAATCCATCATGAAACAGATAGCCTATAGCCTTTCTCGAAAAATGGGTATTACCATACTAGTATATTTGTAGATTATAAGTCAATACTATAAAAATGTTTTTGCTATGCCCTTCACTAGCAAATGCCCTTTTTTCCTGTGGGAAACGTTTTTTTTTAAATTAAAACTCAGCGACACCCTCATTATCCTGAATTGGGGCTGTTGGAGGCTTCCTTGCGCATTCGCCCTGGCTCTCCCGGATGAAACTGACTAAGAATGTTTAAGAAGGAGAAAAGAGTCTTTCATAAAGACTTTCCAAAAAGAGAAAAGAGTCTTTCCAAAGGGGAAGAGGATGCTAGTAAATGTCCTGGTTTCAAATCAAATCAAAAATATCTTTATTCAAGTAGGCATATTACAGCACCTTTGAATCGTCAAATTATATTTTTTTTCCACACTCTGATTCTAATATACGTCTGATGATGGTACTCAAAATCGGCTTAAAATCTAAAGTTACGAGGGTTCCTTCGCGCCCTGATCCGAGAAGAACCGACAACAAACTCAGTCGGGTATTTTTTTTTACCATCATCATTACAATAACATATTAGTTTACTATATTTTAATTAAAATTAGAGCAATTTGTTCACTCCCAGGCGTTTCTATCGTCTAGGTAATCTTGCAACTTATAATACGATTTTTCTATCAACTTTCTTTTAACAAAGACTTTGAATTTATTAATTGACATCTTTAGAACGTCTTGTGGGAGTTTATTATAGAAACGTATACAGTTACCCTTAAATGAGTTGTTAATCTTATGCAGCCTACTAGAATTTATAACAAGTTTGTTTTAGTTTCGTAAGTTATATGATGTACATTCACTCGTTTAGATTTTACTACAAGGCTTACTAACTCCATGTACTTATTTAGGTGATCCCCTATTATCTAGAGTTATAAATAAAATTTGAGTACTTGTATTGCATAGATAAGAATTATTTTACTAAATATGTATGATACAAAAACATGTTTGTCAGGTTGTTCCCACTAATCTAATAAGTCATAACAAAGGCTACACAGAAGTACAAGGAATTGCATACAAATTCCTCCAGCTTCAGTGGACTGTATATTATTCTTGATATGACAATTTCTGTTTGGGAGTCAGTGTCACCTCTTTTTTTATTGAGCAAGAATGGTTTTGCCTGAACAAAAGAGGTGAAAAAACTTTATTTTAACACTCTATTTTAATCGTGATCAAAATCTGCTCTCAAAGCCAGTCTGTGTGAACGGTCACTAAGGCGCAAAGTGATTCTTAAAACTTGTATACAATTTTCTCACTCGGCACGCACATGTTGCCGTGACGAATGGGAGAGAAGGGATCGCGGGTGCTGAGGTAGTTGATCAATCAAAACTAGTCGCCGTCGTAACATAGAGGTTATTTTTATCCAGCTGACCCACACTACTTCATCTGTACGTCATAAGAGAAAGAATAGATTTGATAAAAGGTTGTAGTGAGTCAACCTTAAAAAATACTTATGAGCTATCACGGACAAGCAAACAAAAATAAATTGTTCTTTGTTATTATTTTAATTGGCATTGATAACGATAGAAAGATTTTCTTATCTATTGTAAAAACCGATTGTGTAATCGGTGCAGTTTTTCCAGCGTTTGGTTTTAACGACCACTATTATTATACCAGTTTTGTTGTCGTTTTTTGGGAAGAACCCACAGGGAAATACGTCAAGTGTTTTATATTTTTTACTAACTGTATCTCGCCTTGTTACGAGAGTACTTTCGGATGTATTTTTCTCTGTAACATTATCTGCCAGTGAAAGTCCTATTAAAATATGTCAAGTCCTTTCAGAGATAACCCAAATCAAACATACAGATAACTGTTATTTTGATATAAATTAAAAGAATGTGTGTTGCTTATGTATAGCAATTATGTCTATATTAGCTGCAGAGTTTGTTTGTTTGAACGCGTTTATCTCAGGAACTACCGGTCCGATTTGAAAAATTCTTTCAGTGCTAGATAATCCATTTATCCAGGAAAGCTATATGTTATGTATCATCACGTTCAGACCAAAAGTAGCGGTACACTAATAAAAAATGTTTCCAAATCAGGGATTTCTCCTTATGGAAGCTTCTGTTGCGTGCGCTACGTAAACGGTTAAAGTTTCGCAAAAATGATGTAGGACGAAATTGTTCTCCTTTAAAAGTTGTAAATTAAAGTATGAGACAGCATAAGTCTATCTTTTAAGATTGACTCATTATAACCTTTTTTATGCTAACCAAATTTGGTCCCTGACTTTGTTGAAGGAGACGGTTAACGCTGATCAGTTAGTTATTGTATATTATGAACTACAGTCTGAAATACACATGATTGCATTCTTATCATCAATATCCGATTTTCCTGTTTTACGAGGTAATGCCGGTGCTCATCAATTCATCCATATTAATGATAAATGTCACGCTAAATAGTTGACATTCATTTCAAGTCCCAATAACACACTAGTTATTGCATCAGAAATTCTCTTACACCCACAATAATAATTTCGAGAGATTTTAACGAAAATGTCGTATATCTACTTCCACATCATATTATTGGTTACTGTTTCCCCACTTCTGATTTACATTTTAGGTGAGACATTCATTAATCTTTTTTAAGCCTAAAACGAGTGAGTCTTAGATTACACGATTAAAAAATTTATAGTAAATACAAAACGTAACTCTCTCGAGCTTCAATAACTTCGTAAAGTACTACCAATTGTAACGCAATACTTTTTGAGTTTATCACGAACAGACAGACTGATGCAACCAAGACAATAGAGGTTTTTTTAAATGTAATATGTAAGGATACAGATGTAAGTAAAAAAAAGTAAGTAGCAGCCCATTAACGTCCCACTGCTGGGCACAGGCCTCCTCACTCCAAGGAGTGAGGGTTTTTAGAGCATAGACCCACCACGCTGCTCCACTGCGGATTGGCAGGCATAGTACACAACAAGTGCACTCTCTATTCCTTCACTCTCATAGTCCGATGTGACGGGAATCCGACACGACCGGAGAGAGATCAGGCGCAGGACCGACGGCTTAACGTGCTCTCCGAGGCACGGGGGTGGATCACACCGCCAACTTCCCAACTTCGGGCAAATATTGAGAAAATCTTAATAGAAAACTCAATATTGATTTTTGAATTGGCCCGACCCGGGACTCGAACCCAGGACCTCATGTCTGTAGTCGAACATGCTAACCACTAGACCAATGAGGCAGTTTAGATGATGAGGATACAGATGAGATCTACCCAAATACGAAATGATTTAGCTTCAATTGTTCAAGTCATTTTAAAAATTGCCTTCGTTCCTCGTGTCACGTAGGAGTGTGGGCTGATTTGATTCATGAATTACGTGGATTTGTTTATCAGTTTGTTGTTAAAACTGACGTGGTGTTTTAGGAGTGGGGTGACGTCATATGCAACATGCAGCGAAATCTCTATATAGAACAAATACAATACTGATACCGTGAAATGTCGCAATTACCCAACTTAAATTAGACAATGAGCGTCACTCCAAATGAATTACGAAGGTTAGCAATGACACAGTCTCCCAGTCAATACAGTCGTCATTTTTTTCTTGACTGCGACCTCGCGTGATTGTAAGTGATGACAATCTATGATAGAAAGGCGTTAGCTTGGTAAGAGATAGTTTACCGACGGCACGTCTTGACTAGAAGGGTGATGACTAGCCACGGCCTAAGCCTCTATTCCACTCCAGAGCCAGACAAATTAGTAAATACAATATTCAAACAAAAGACACTCGTATAATCGAGGGATATTACAAGAATAATAACGCTTGGATTTGCATGCTGTTTGCAAAGTGTTATTATCGTGAATATTGTGGATAAAAGAGTACCCACTAAGTCTCTGGCTGTTCTCTTCTCGGCAGGTTAATCTTTCGAATCGACGGTAGATACATAACCAACGTACAACTTGGATGTTTCGACGATTGTCATTGCCTCCGTGATTTATTGAATTTATTTTGTTCTATCACTAGAAAAATAATCCATTTTAAATATAATAGAACACTACATATAATCATAGATATTCAAAGACATATTTATGGCAGAAAATTCATACTTTTTTTAATTTTATATATTTCCTTTCATTAATCATTGGTGACCCCACCTTGAGGCACAACACCATATATTGTTCGCCAATAAATATATACATTACATACATAGCATCACGCCTCATTCCCTTCGGGGTAGGCAGAGACCACCTCCTTCCATTTGCCACGCTCCTTGCATATCTCCTTCGCTTCTTTCATTCTCATTAAACCTTTCATACAAGTTCGTCGGTTTAGAGTACTCTTGACCTGGCCCTTGTTTAAAATGCCCTGGATTCGTTCGCCTTGGTCTTCCGCTTCCAACTTTCCCATTCGATCTTGACTCATTTTCTCTACGTGCCCAAACCATCTAAGCATACCATTCTCAATTTTAGTTACTATATCTTCTTTTATACCACGTCGTTCTCTTATCACACTATTTCTTAGTTTACCACTCAGTTTCAATCCACTCATGCTTCTCAACGCTCTCATCTCTACAGCATATATTTTACTTTTGTGATTCTTCTCCCATTCCCAACTTTCACTACCATACTTAAGTGTTGGCACCAACACTCCAGCATGCACTGCCAGTCTAGCCCTTTGACCATCCAACCATCTGGCTATTCATTAAGGCGTGAAGAGCACCATTTACCATATTCCCTGCATTCACTCTCCTTTCAATATCACTTTCACATGTTCCATCTTTTGTAAATTTAGATCGCAAGTATACAAACTTTTTCACCTCTTCCACTTGTTCCCCATCTATCGAATTACAATTCATCATAAATTAATTTCTTTCCTTTTCAAAGCTTCATCCATAATGTTTGCTATTGATTTAAGTTCAAACACACCTCTGAAGCATGCATGCATCTTACTATTTCTTCCACAGTTAGTTTTACCTTTTTTGTGTGCAGCTATGAGGCAAAAATCCATTGTCAAGTCCGAGTTGTTATATTATCATCATCATTATTGCCGTTTACTTCATTGCTGAAGGTCGTGCCTATCACGGCTATCCTCAGCTCCTTTTAGGCTTTGGAAGCGTGAGTCTCGTTAAATTCTTTATTTGGTCACACCAACGGATAGGTGAGCGACTTCATAGTCTTGTTCCTTCAAGCCTTCTTGCCACAACCAGTTTCTCCAGGTTTCCTGGCTGTCTCGGGGCGATATGACCAACATACTGGAGTAATTTTTGTTAAGTTCAGTTGTGTAAGGATGGATGTATTTATCCTTTTGGTTGTCCACGATGTTATTATATTGTAATTGTTTTAATTCCTTCTTTGTTGATACACTCAATGGTACTATACTCTCTAAATAATGACATATTTTTTGTGATAATGCAGTCTAAGACAGAAGCGCGCTGACTTTGTAAACTCTTATAGTTTTTAGACAGCATCTTATCGCTTTCCAAATTTTTGGGTTGTCGGCGTGATTACTTATTGCGCAATCTCCAAACCTATTGATTCAGTTGACTTAAAATTTTGTATATTTATTCCTTTTGTGACGTAGACTTTTAGAGAGATCTTACAGAACATCTTACGCGTGTAACATCCATTCAAAGCAATTGCTGAAGTGCAACATCCTTTTAAATTTGCCTTCGTTTCTTTTGTCACGTAGTTTTGTATGATTTGATTCATCAATCACGTGGATTTGTTTACTATTGTTCTTAACACTGACGTGGATTTTTAGAAGTGGGATGAATCATAATATTTTGATGCCATCTTTGCTGTTATTTGCTTTATACATGGCAGCAGACGTTGTGGGTTCGATTGTCAAATTGTCAAATACCGCTAAACTGGAAAAGGATCTAGTTAATTCTAAATTTACAACAATATCCAGTTCTTTTTTACGTCTTGCCTTTTGAAAGATTTATCAGATTTTGGAGACGAGAAATTGCTTTAATTTAGTACGTTTGGGGGATACATTATTCAGTATACAAAATAAGGAATGTTTTATCGTAATATCCAATTAAATTTGACTCGTTACTTATGTCCTTATATCCTTAGTCTACTGTTGAAATACTGGAAACGATGGAACATCAGTCAGATTCTAAATCTTTTTAACTATTTAAAAAAAAACCAAGGGTGCTTTAGACCTCATGATTGATCTAAAACGTAACTTTCTCTATCTTCACTAACGTCTTCTATGAGAATTTATATATTTATCGATTTAACGAGTATATTTGTTCAAAGATCAAACAAACTGTGTACAATATTCGTGACGTATTCATTTAACAGCACAAATCCATTATTGTAACACCTGATCACATGAGAAACAATTGGATGTTGATAAAATGTGCTCTAAATCAATATAAATATTAACAATCAATATAAGTCATTGTTTTTGGGTTTCGCAATTGAATTCATTTTTAAATGCGATGAAATTATTGAATCAGCATTCATAACAGAGTCATGACCTTTTGCAGTTGAAGTTATTCTTGGTAACCCAAAAATGCCTACAATAGTACTATCGTCTTTTGTTTCCTTCACTGTATCACTGGTGATAGACGTTGGGAAAGCCTGAGCCAATATGGCGGCCCATGGTGTCATAAAACCACTCAATGTGGAATATTTTCCATCGCCTTTTATATTTCCGTCCATGTGTCGCATGTCGCATTATATGCTGCGGAATGGGTTAAAGCGAAAGGCTCTTGGCAGAGCAGCCAAATGACTGTTCACTTTATTATAGTGTCATAAAACCTATTTTTTTACAATAGACACTCTTCTATTGGTATTAAAGTTATTTAATGTTATATATAAGCTTGCATGTGTCCGAAATAGCACGATAAAAGGGTACTAATAATGATTAATTTTAACTATGGTATGAAAATTATTAAAAAAGTAAATAAATAGGATTTTCATAATAAAAGGTCGATATCCAAACTACTAGATGGAGAAGAATCCGGCAAGAAACTCCATAGTCTTTCCTCTTTTGTTTTTATCCATGTTAAATTTAATATAAATTACAGTAAAATACATCATCAACATCCATTATCATTAAATATAAAAACAAATATCACACAGTTATCATTATGGGGGCCCCATATAAGTGGTCTATCGAACATTAAAAGAATTCGTCGTCTGACAGATGCTGATACTGCCAGACTGGTATATTTCAGCTATTTTCACAGCATTATGTCATACGGTATTCTACTTTGGGGTAATGCTGCTGATATAGATGCCATATTTGTGCTGCAGAAAAGGGCCCTTCGTGCGATTTACAATATGGGTCCAAGAGAGTCGCTAAGAAACAAATTCAAGGCAGTTCACATAATGACAGTTCACTGCGTATATATATTAGAAAACTTGTTGTATGTACATAAAAACATTGACTCTTTTAATAAAAAGAGTGAATGTACATCATATAACTTACGAAACCAAAACAAACTTGTTATAAATTCTAGTAGGCTGCATAAGATTAACAACTCATTTAAGGGTAACTGTATACGTTTCTATAATAAACTCCCACAAGACGTTCTAGAGATGTCAATTAATAAATTTAAAGTCTTTGTTAAAAGAAAGTTGATAGAAAAATCGTATTATAAGTTGCAAGATTACCTAGACGATAGAAACGCTTGGGAGTGAACAAATTGCTCTAATTTTAATTAAAATATAGTAAACTAATTTGTTATTGTAATGATGATGGTAAAAAAAAAATACCCGACTGAGTTTGTTGTGGGTTCTTCTCGGATCAGGGCGCGAAGGAACCCTCGTAACTTTAGATTTTAAGCCGATCTTGAGTACC